>CM075857.1:16772254-16962254 GCA_037975125.1 Latrodectus hesperus | reverse complement strand
TGCAATAAGATATTCAAGTATTTCACTTTCTGATTTACAAATGTAGTTAACTGGGGAAGGAAAAGTGAAAGTGACCGTAATTTGATACACAAAAATTGCTTCAAAAATGTATTATTTTATGAAAAATATTTGATTAAAAATTATGAAAATTCCTAAAAATCTTCCCATTTACAAGAAAGGAAATTTCACAAGAAAAACAACTTAAGAATCCTCGAACATACACTACTGGCCGTTAAAATTGGTAAACCAAGAAAGAATGCAAATAACAGAACGATATTTATTGGACACATACATTATAGTGTAAAGAACAAGTGATTAGATTTACAGTAAATGAGGATGTATAGATCTTGAGAAATCAGTACCCAGAGCAGCCACCTCTGGCTGCAATAATAGCATTTATCCACCTAGGCATGGAGTCATACAGAGATTGTATGACATGTACGAAGATCTCAGTCCATGCAGCTTCAACACTATGCCACAGTTCATCGACAGTAGTGGATGGTGAGTGATGGCGTGCCAATCGTTTGGCAACCATTGACCACACATTCTCAATTGGTGACAGATCAGGAGAACGTGTTGGCCAGGGTAACAGTCGAACCTGTTCTGTATCAAGGAAGCTCAGAACAGTACGGGCAATATGCGGTTGTGCGTTATCCTGTTGAAACAAAGCATTAGGGAGGCCTCGAAGATAGGGCAGAGCCACGGGCCTTAACACATCGGAAATGTAATGGTTGCTGTTCAAAGTGCCTGCAATGCGGACAAGAGGTGATCGAGACGTGTATCCAATGGCACCCCATGCCATCACTCCAGCAGATGGGCCAGTATGACGATGTCCAATGCAAGCTGGCAATGCGCGTTCTCCACGATGCCTCCAAACACGGATGCGGCCATCATGGTCCTGTACACAGAACCGAGATTCATCTGTAAAGATGACGTGATGCCATTCCCGCGTCCAGGTTCGTCGCTGATCACACCATTGAAGGCGCTCCTCTCTGTGACGTAGTGTCAATGGTAGCCGAAACCATGGTCACCGTGCAAACAATCCATGCTGCTGCAAACGTCGTCGAACTGTTCGAGCAGAAACTTGTTGCCTTGCAAATGACTCCATTTCTCGAATCAGGGTTCGTGACGCGGCTGTACGATCCCTTGTGACCATGCGGATAAGATGTCTTCTCTGCTGTTAGTGATGGGGGTCGCTTAGATCCTTCATGACGTTCCGTATGATTGTCCTGAACCCATCGATTCCATATTCTGCTAATAGTCATGGGGTCTCGACCGACGCGAGCAGCAATATTGCGGTACGATAAACCGCATTCCCGGTAGGCTCTAATCCTTCCTCGATCAAAGTCAGACACGTGCTGATAGGCATTTCTTCTTCTTACACGAGGCATTACAACAACTTTCTTTGCCGAAAACAACGTTGAAACGGAAATTGAGTATGAGAAAACTGCTATCAAACCTCTGGTTTTAAACACATTGTAGATGTTGCTACTGTCGCCTGCTTTGAATGAATGCGCTGAAAATCTAATCATTTGCATATCACAGCAAGTTCTACCTGTCATGCAAATTTCACGTGTGTGGTGTGCCGCTTTCTTTGTGTAGCAATTTTAATGGCCAGTAGTGTACTTTCAAAATATTTATTCAGTGATTAAATTTTCGATTTAAAATAGTTCATAAATTAATTTGGTTTCAAAATCGTAAAAACGCCGAAATTTGGCGTATCATTCCCAAGATAAAACATTCTAAATTTAGGGCAACTACCATGACTATACCTGGATTGTCCCACCTGTGCATCTTTGGTACCATGTGAGGTGTCCTGGTGGCTCCTTGGCTCTGGGCTGCAGTAGACGCGATCAAACTGCCCTTCCCGTTTTCTTAGCGGCCATCTGCTTTCCATGACTTTCGTAGGTGGTAACAGACATTTCGAGACCTGCACTAAGTGTTCTTCGGTGCAGGCCTCTTCTGACCACATTTTATCTTGTTTGGGGCTTACCAAGCAAGACCTGTTTCTAGATCCCCCTTCTGGTACTTGACTTTTTTAGGGTGATTGGACTCATGGACTTGATATAGCTTTGCTGATCACGGGGATTGGAAACAGATTCAACATATTTAAAAACATCCTCAAATCCCGTTTATGTTAAATAGGTTTTATTTTTAAAAAATTTATAGCTTCATTTAATAGTTTTTAATTGCTTTCATTATGAAAATCGCATTAATTATGCTATAAATAATAAATATTTCACAGCAAGAATTTGGAGTTATTTAAATCAGAAATTGATTGATTTTATTTTTATTTCTATTACATTACAGAATTATTTATAAGGAATAATTGAAGGATTATTGAGTGGAATTAATAAAAAGACTGTTTCGTAAAATAATGAAAATGATTTTACTTTGTTATTATTATTGAACTGTTTAATATTTGTTACGTTTCTTTGATATTTTTTCCCTTACTGAGGTAAATTGTTCCATATTAGAGAATTTTGAATTTCAGTGTAAAGCGATTCTTAATGCGTACTAAATTCCTTCATTGTCGTGTGCCAGCCAGTTCCTTCATTGACTGAACCCTATTTTGGTGTGGAGTCCGACTTCCTCAGTACACACATGCCATAGGTACCCGTTTGTAGGGTAGGCAATTATTCACTCCACATTCATACAAGGAAAGGACAGAGACAGGATAAATAGAGAGAGAAAGTATATCCATGCCCGAATCTAACCCAGGACCTCCTTCTCCGCAGTCAGCCACGCTGACCACTAGACAAGTTGGTCGGCAATGCGTACTAAATATAAAAAGGTATTGATAAAAAATATATATTTATACTAGTTTCTGAAATTTATTTTGCCGTTGAAAAATAATTCTGTATGGCTTATTTAGAAACGGCATATACTAATATATATTTTGACAGAAATATTTTTTGGACTTCTACATGATATAAATTGATTGTTAAGTGTATATATGCAATTACGTTGTGAAATGTTTTCTATCCTGCTTTAATTTGCATAGCTTTGAAAATTACGTGCATATTTTCTGCATGCCTGTCTACCTTTTCCAGTTAGTCATATTAAAAGTCTCAATAAATGAACGTTCATTAATATTACCTGTAGAAGGTAAGAAAACCGTCTACAGGTGATATTAATGAACGTCTACAAGTGACGTCTACAGGTGATATTAATGTACATCTGTAGATGGTATGGAAAACTTTTTAAAACTTTCTTTATTCTTCATAAATTTGAATCGAAACAAAATAATAATAATAATAATATGTAATAAAACCTTGTCAAACCATTTTCTTTATTTTGCACACAGTTCGTATTTTTTAAAACATTTAAATTTTATATTGAAGCATAAATTTTTAATTATTCAGGAATTTTACGTTTGTAACTACAGTATAAACCAGTTTTCTCAGAGAGAATTAAAAAGAAGCGCTTCTAACGAATATCATCCACAATATTTATAAAGTCGCGTAAGTTAAGAAAAAAATTCTTGAAATTTATAAAACAACGTACTGTGTAAACATGCTTAAAATAACAATTTAAAATTTAATACAAATTTAAAATTGCAAAGCTAAATGAATTGTTTTATGATATAATTATGCTCCTGTAAATGTGAAGAGATTTTAATACTTGTTTAATTTTAACAAAAAATCTAAATCGTGTATGTTTTCAATACAAATATGTTATTGACAGAAGCTTTATGTCCAGTTTATTTTTTTATAAATATTTGATTTTATTTCATAATTTCAATTGCGTTCAGAGATAGTTTAAGAGGTTATTCCAGACACAGTCACATATTACATCGATTGTTTAATGGGAATATATTCTAAGTGAAATTTAGTTCTGGAAGCAAAATAAACAGCATGATTAAAATTCTTATTTGCTGCATAGGAGCCAAGTAAAGTGAAGTAATTTTAATTAAAATAATGACAGAAATCTAATATTTTCGCTCAAAGTATAACGATTAAAATGTATTTATCTGCTTCATTCATAATGATAAACACTATTGCCAAATTATATCAAACATTTTTGAATATGTCTTCCAATTATTTTTTAAAACGATGATTGTTTAAAAAATTTCATAAAGATATATTCCATGAAAAAAATGTATGTAATTTCATTTTAATTAGAATATTTTTAGTTTCTATTCATAATGAATTCCGAGAATATTTTAAATTTTTATATTTTTTCACTTAATTAAATCGTTAAATTGATTCTCATTCATTATATTACTTTACACATTATTAAATCAGAAAACCAACATAAACTATAACATGAATAAGTTTATAAAATAATAAAACAAGTTGTTGTTTACTAATGACACTTGGAAAAGCCAAGCTCGCTATGCTATGCGAATTATGTCGATTGGGAGCGTCTTTCGTTTTAATCAGAGCACCATGAAGGTGAAAGTACGACTTTGCTCTACGCACATGCCATAGGGACCCGTTTATAGGGTAGGCAACCATTCACACCTCATTCATACAAGGAAAGGACAAAGACAGGATCGATAGAGAGAAAAATTACATCTATGCCCGAGCCGGGATTCGAACCCAGGACCTCCTTATCCGTAGTCAGACACGCTGACCACTAGACAAGTTGGTCGGCATAAAACAAGTAATTATATAAACTTTATTAATATGTAATTATATACACCATAATTACAGTAATTTTGAAAATTTAGATATATAAGTAACATACAATTATCAAAAGTACATAATACATTGTTGCCTTTCATAGTAATATTCAATTAATCTTCCAAAAAAAAAAAAAAAAAAAAAGAAAGAAAACATTGATAAACGTAAATAATTTTTTTCATAACTTACAATATACCTATCGATTTGTACAAGTTTTTTAAATATATTTTAAACTTTACTGTATAGTATAATAATTTTAAATATTTGAGTATTAGATTGAAGGCAGCCAAAATTTTATTTTTCACTTAGATTCTGTGAAAACCAAAGCAGCTTCGATTTATTTTTTTTGACATTTGAGTTACACATTAATGGTAAGTATAATTTAACATATTGCAATCTCCTACAATATTTCGCAGAAATCAGATTAATGTTATACTTTGTAATGTTATAGATAGGGATTTTCCAACACCATCTTACCATTGCAGACCGGTCAATGTTTGATAATTTAACCGCGACCCACAGGAGAGGAGGGTTATGTTGACTGTTTATATTTTAGATTATTTTGATGTATTAATTTAAATTTAATTGTATTTAAATATGCCTTCAAAATAAAATGCAGTTACAGCAATATATATATATATATATATATATATATATATATATATATATATATATATATATATATATATATATATATATATATATATATATATATATATATATATATATATATATATATATAATGATTTAACATTTTAACTTACTGGAATGTTAAATCAATGAGAACCATGAGGTTTATTCTCGGCAATGAGACGGTTTCATCTGGGTGTAATCGGAGAAAATGACACCCAAAGTGGGTTGCTTATGTCTAGTTTATCTAGTTTATTCCGTTGCTTTTTTTTTTTCTTTGGTTGCTGTTACTGCAAAAATCCGCTTCACACATATATGTTGTTGGAAATGGCAACAGGAATTTAAGGGCAGTGATGCAATATGGGTATTCTTATATCTCAGGGTGTTCTGCTATGGTGCAAGTTAGTTGAGGTTTAACTTTTTTCAGAAGGCATTTTTTAAAAATAAATAACACTTATTGCAAACAACACAACTAAAATAGAAACAAAAAAATTTAAGAGGACTGAAACAGCGCGTCCTCTTAGGATGAGATTTAGAGAGCAAGTGTTCTGTGTTCGGTTCAGATCTTACTGAGAAAATGTACAGAACGTGCCAACAAAGTGTGCTGATTGGTTAGGTACATTTCATGAAGTTAATAAATACCATTGGAACAGAAATTTGATAGACAAGTTTTTAGTTTCCCTTCGTAATTTTCAGTTTTACTTCGCGAATTCAAGTGTTTTGTAAAAGGTCAAGAGTTTCTCAGAAAAGATGTGATGAGTCACCTCCATTTCTTAGAGAAGTCGCGATGAGTCACTACAAGGAGTTGTAAACACAGTTTTATGTACATCGCCTGAATGCACAAGAATTTGATGATATGCCCTAATGGGATCGATTTTGCAGAGTATCATTTTGTCATGCAGCTCGCTCACGAATTCTGGTATGATATGGGTTAGACTTTGTTTTCGTATACCTAAATGTCATTTTGGTTGCCAATAAAAATGAAATCGAACACCTTAAATACCTAGAAACAGTCTTCCACAGACTCAATAACTTTAGCATACGTGTTAATAACTTAAAGAATATTTTTGGCGTCAGTGAACCCCCTTTTTGGGTTTCGCAATCAATCCAAGAAAAATTTTCTCTTACACTGAATTCCTCACTGCCACGCATAGTAAACGAGCTCAGACGTTTTTTTGCCTATTAAACTATTCCGGAAAACTATATATCATACACACAGCAGAGCTTCAAGCACCTCTCACGAACTTACTTGACCAGACAAATGATAAAAGCAACAAAAATGTGGTCCTTGACTAGTCCGAAAGCACCAGTGTTACCTTTGAGAAAAGCTAAATCCAGCTTGCCTACGCGATTCTATTAGTGCATCCTAATCCGCAAGTTAAACCAGTCCTCTTCACCGGCGATTTGTCTATTGGCCCCTCATTGAACCCATTGATCAGGAATGAGCATAATAGGAAAGTTACACAATCTCTAGCATTCTTTTCAGCAAAACTCTACCCATCGCAACAAAAATTTTCTACTTCTGACCCTGAACTATAAGGCATCTGTGCCGCAATCAAGCATTTTGGGCATATGTTGGAAGGCAGTAATTTCACAATCTTTAAATACCACAAACCCTTAACTTTCGTGTTTCATCGGAAATTTGATAAATGCTCACCTAGGCACTTAAACCTCGTTGGTCAATCCAGTACCAACATTAGATTCATTATAAAATTTGATCATACCCCATTCGATGCATTATTACGTATTGAAAATGTCAATATTTCGGAAGTGTTAGATTGCAAAGGAATTTCTCAAGCATAACTAAGCAAAGTTTCTGGATCTCCTTAGAAATTCATTATTAAACATAAAATTGATAACAATTCCTGATTCTAATTCATCGTTATATTATGACACTGCGATTACAAAAATTTAACCATATCTGCCCTCAGAGTTCCAACGTCTTATTCTCAAAATGCATTTGTATCATTTGCTTATATTATTTAAGAATGATATTTTCGTTACTTTATAAAATCATATTTCACTTAAGAGGTAAACCTTGCTCATACTTTCCATTTGATACTATTTTTAAATTTTCATCAAACTAAATAATTATATCAAAATTTGAAATATATTTACTGTTTTCTAATGACTCCAGTAACATCGAGATTCCATAATTACCCTAACAAAAATACTAATATTTCAAAGAAAATTCTAAATAATCATATTTAAATTGCTAATATTTAGTTGCCATTGAAAGACATGGGTTCAAAATACTCCTTACTGATTTCTTCACATCACAAAAGGGAATGTTTTCATTTAATTCGCAGAAATAGTGTATGTAACCTTGCATATAATTACCTTGCATTTTCTTTTATATCTTTTTCATTTTGATGCTAAAGTTTCGGTAGATAGCAGTATATTTAAACTTTTTAACAAATTCTTTCTTTTGCTATATTTGAATAAGATTTGACTTACGCTAATGAATAGATACAGTGGCGACACATTACTTAATACTTAAAGTTTCAGATATCATAAACCAACAAAAAATCTCTTCAGTAACTGATTTTTGTTCAATTTGGAAACATTATAATTACTTCTACTTCTCAGCAGTTTTACATCTTAATGCATTAAATAACCTTATATATCGTGACAAAATAATTGAAGTATTGATTCCCAGAAAGCGTGAATTACTTTCATTGGAAAAAGTATCAGTTAACTTAGAAATTCCCAAAATTTCAAGTTCTTATATGGGAGTCATCTGCAGAGAGTCGTCATTATTTCTTAATACGAAGTGAATACGCAGCAATTTTTTCTGGTTGTTACCAGATAGTTTTAAATTCATTCAGTAATTAGTCAAGATCAATATTTTATTTTTTATGTTTTTTTCGCTCAACAATTAATTTTATAATTTGAGTAAAATATTCCCCTCTTTAGTTGTACTCGTGACTGTCACTGTTACCTTAGCGATAGGTAGCTTTGCTTGTAAACAGTGTATTTGAAAAATGACAAAGGAAGCTCATGAAATTATGTTAAAAAGAATTATCATATAAAATAAATTTACATTTAAGCCTTTTTGCAAGTCGATTATATTCAATCCTTGTTAGGTTAAAATCTTTCCTAAGTTAAAAATTTTCTTAAATTATTATTATTTAAATTTTGAATAGTTTAGTTTTGATAGAAATTACATTTATATCATGCAAGGTTACTAGGTCCTTTTGAGATTAACTGAAAATCGAAAACTATTTTTGATTAAAGATCCAATCATGCAGTGTTATATGAGTAAAAATGTATGTAACAAATTTATATTTTTATTTATATTTTCTCTAAGGGATTTTTGTGCTTCCTTTTCTATTCTTTATTCTTACTCTATTTCACGTAATTAAATTGATTATAAAATCAAAATAATTGAATCTGACTTGTATATATTTCACTTATGTGTTTTAAAATTAATCATTAATTTATAGCACTTTATTGCTTTGTTTTCCCTGTACAATTTTGACATGGAGTTAATATATTGTTATGTTTTATTTGCTTCCTGGCTAAATGTTTTGATTTTATATTATTTTAATTTTCTATGCATAAAAATGATCTAAGATTTCTTTTTTACTTAATCATTGGACTTAAATAATGTTTGTCAGTGTGTAAAAAAAGCTTTTTATTTTCATGAATAATTTTATTCGTCTTAAATTAATCAAAATTATTTTCAGTTAGTTATATAATGATATATTTTAAAAAATTATAACCTATGAATTTTATGTATTTAAAATTACTAAAAAGTAAGTAAAATGTTCATTTTGAGTGTCAACATTACTATTAGTCGCTTTTGTATTTATTTGAAGATCTTTTTTTTAAAAGATTATTTAACAAGTCCCTAATATGTTGTTAAGGCATCCTTATTTTATCTGCAGTTATCATTGTATTTTTAAAGTTTGTTTTTATATTTCTTTATTGTCTTTTCCGTTAATTTAATTAAATCAGCTAAGCCTGTTTAAAATCTCTTAGCAGTAAAATAATTTCAGTTTTGTTAACAAAGAGTACTTAATCAACATTGTAAATAAATTACCTGTTTTTTTAATTATTATAAATATTTTCTTTTTTGTGTTTGGTTTTAGAAAGTAATTCCTAGTTGAAAAGCTTCAAATGTTATACATTATTTTTATACCTGCTTCATGTTTTGAACATAAATATTCGCTGTAGTTTTACTTCAAGTCATGAATCCTTATTTAAATAGTTCTTGTGATCAAAAAGGAATCTCAGATTGACCCATCAAATTCCTAACCTTAATTAAAGATAACTGCTTGACATTTTCAAAGTTTGTCACTAAACCATGGTGTGGTAGATTCACTTCAACTTGTATTCTTAACAGTATTAACAAAATATAAGAAAGCTTTGTTTTCTTTGGTAAAACTGTTTTTATAATATGGAGATAATTTTACTTTTTCTTCATTGAAATTAGAGATTAAACGATATTGTGTTTAATTTTAATGCAGGGCTTTATAGTTTATCTGAGTTGCTAATCTACATTAATATATTGTATCATGAATATATTTTCATTTATAAGGCACCAATTCTAATTATGTAATTCTTATGGCTTCTGTTATCTATTGGAAAAGTGTATTTAATTTTAGAAGGAAAATTGCAATTTGTGTAAAAATAAAAATATCTTCCATTTTTTTAAACAATATTTATAATTTTCTTAGTTTCATTAAAAATATTTTACTCCACAGTTTAAATTATAATAGCAATTTTTAATCACATTATCATAACTTATTAATCATCTTCTTCAGTTATTTTGCAAATGTGTTAAACTGAGTTGAATACTACATTGGGCAGAAGGCACTTGCTATATTATCATGATAGAATACATCCCATTGTGTTTAAAAAAGTAAACAAGTATAACAGTTACACTGATTAATATGTCAACACAGTAAAGATGAATTCTGAAGTAATTTTCTGTTTATTATTGATAATAAATGAGATTTACAGTAATTGAGAATGCTGAGTATTTTACACTATTATGTACCAGAGAGTGAATTATCTAATTGTGTGCACCAGCATATTTTCCTATACCTAGCCCAAACTTGGGCTATATCAATAAGGTAGGAAGCAGCTGGATTGGAGTCTTTATGATTTAGAACCAAGGAGAAGACTCCCCAATACTTGTCTTTCCACCTCTGAAGGTATCATTTCATTTGGATAACATTGTGAACTTTACTTATCTAATGTGCCCTAGCTGCCTTTAGCGAATGCGACAGATCTTTGAGTCAAGATTCACACTTACTACTTTCCAATAATAAGAACAATGCCCTAACCAACCTTGCCTCTGCTACTTTTTAAAGTGTGTGTTGACTGTCAGTTTAAGTGGCTTTATACAGGATATAATTGAATAAATTATTTTCTGCTTACAAATTTTTGGAAGATGGGAAATTGATTTATATAACAGATAATTTAATGTCTTTAAAATATGATGAATGTAGTAAAACATTTTGTACAAATAATATGAGTGGCAAAAATTTATGCAAAAAAGTACATGAGAGTGTCTTAAACTTATTTATTAGAGCTTAAAATATAATTGACGTACATTTTGTTTAGGATTTTTCTAATTCTGTGCTGTAAATATTAAAATCTGAGTTTATCTTCTAGTTTAGTAAAAGAAAACTTATAAATCACATATAAAATCTCATAAGGATACACCTTCTATAATTTGATTAGATATCTGTGTGTAATTTTCTAGTAAAACATTATTTTATACATTCAAGGGGTATCAGCTACATACTTTAATCACTTAAAATTTTTGAATAACCATTCTTTTTCCCCCTAGAAAAGTATAA
This sequence comes from Latrodectus hesperus, assembly GCA_037975125.1. NCBI lineage: Eukaryota > Metazoa > Arthropoda > Arachnida > Araneae > Theridiidae > Latrodectus > Latrodectus hesperus. The sequence continues at coordinate 16,951,183 of CM075857.1, read as the reverse complement.
TTTATGATGTTTTAATCAATGGAGTTCTTAAATTTGATATTAGTACCATTGAAAAATGTTTTTCATCGAAACAAATTCTTATTGATGATGTTTTGAAGTATACTTAAAATATTTACTATTTCGAGCAGTAAATTTTGCTCTTCAGTATTCATATTTATTATACTATTAAAAATAACTTATTAGATTTTCATCTTTTAAAATTACAAACTTTTAATTTGGAATCCATTATTAGATTATTAAGTGACTATGTTTCATTGCCATAAATTCTGAAGGAGTTAAAAAATTTCTCTAAGATATTTTTCAAAAGTTTTATTTGTTAGAGATTGGAAATGTAATATTTTGATCACAGTCTTAATTTTCCTGTTTAATTTTTCCATATTTAATTTATTTACATGTAATATAACATCTGGTACTGTCATAAATCAATAACAATGTATTACTTTATCACACAAGCCTATATTTAAGTGAAAAACATTTTCTACACATTTCATATTTAAAATTTTAGTACTATACATTATTTTGCAATAATTGCATATGTGACTGTTATTTTAGCCGAATATTAATTATTATTTTTAGAGATATATTCTAAATTTCTCAGTTTTGGTATAAAATTATTTATAATTCAAACTAATGTATTCCATAATGATGAGTCCTAATTTTGTTTTGTTTTTATTTTTTAAGATTGCTTTGCCGAAAAGCATTAACATGAAGTCTATTGCATGGAATAAAACTCGTGGTTATATTGCATGTGGTGGTGAAGGTAGTGTGCTAAAGGTTCTGAAATTGGAATCATGTAAGTTTCATATTCTTATATTTTTAAAGTCCTCTATGTGGTGCCCCCTAGAACGCCTTTTGGTAACCGAATGAGACACACTTTCGTCACTGCAGCCCGATTGTGATTATGCCTGTACATGCCTTACTGTACCCTGTGTCCTTCAGGAGCTTTTATGGACTTTATTCGTTTGATAAGCTGTCTTGCGCTTTCTCTTTTGAACTGTTTACCCGACAACTTTCACAATAAGGCTAATTTTTATTGGGCTGCCAGAGGACTCATGGCCGATAAGGCCACTGTCTGGATGTAGGATAAAAAAAATATTTTTAAGGTGGAACTAGTTTAACTTACATTTTGAAATAATGAAACTCCCTGATTTTTGTTTTCCTTGTGTAGTAAAGAAACTTAAATGTGTTACAAAATTATTAATAGTTAAAAACTTTTCTAGCTCAATTATATTTATTATTATAATTATTTTTTTTACTTTTTCCCATTTATCAACTACAGACAAATATAGAGCTATGCAAAGACAATTTTTAATAAAAAAATTAAAAATTAGGTTCTTTGAAAGAGCTATACAGTTTACATAAAACAATTTTTGATCTCAAAGAATTCTAAATTTAGTGCTAAGAATTATTTAAAACTGTGTGATTATATTTACACCAGTTAGGCTTCAGTTCATTTTGCCAATCAAATGCAACTTATTATCATTTAATGATATCCCTCCTTTCTAAGAAAGTTAGCAACAAATGCAGAAAAAATAAAAAAATTCTATATTTTTATTAGTATTAATAAATTAGGTGTGATTATGATATACTTATTTAAGAATAAAATCATTAAATTTATAATTGAGAAAATTCAGCTGATTCTATAAGACAGGGGGGTAGATTTTCCTAGGTCACAAGCTACTGTTAATTTTTTATTTATCTCATGATCATTTTCAGTCATTAACAGGGATTAAACAAATATATTTCTTGGCATGTGGATCATAAAAATTATCACCAGCGATAACCTCAAAATGTCATGCCAGTCCACAAGTTGATCAGGATCCACATACTGTCTACCCCTGCTATAAGAAATGTACTTATATTGAAAATAATAAATGAAATATTTTTGAAATTTTCATGATAAATTTTATCTAAAATAATTTGTATGAAGAATGATATCGTTGAATGAGAAATTTTGAAAATTTGTACTTTTTAATCCTTTAGCTACAAAAATGCATAAATCTAAAGACTTAATCTTTTAATATTTGGTAATTTAATGAGTGAAAAACTAAAGAAAATATTTTGTAACATAAGTTAAATAAAATTAGAGGTAAAAATAAACTCAAAGCAACAACAAAAATGTCTTTTATAGTAAAATATTTCATTGATTCTTCTGGAATCAAGAAAATAACATTCACTTATGAAATTATCAATATCGACTTAACTTTAATCAATGATTAATTGGTGAGATATGGATATTTTAATAAAAGTTACAAACTTGTTTTAATAAGAACTTTAAAGGGAAGAGCTTGATAACATGGTATCCATTAAGTGTTAACAGTTTCAGTAGATGCTGGAGTGTATCTCTTCACTTTCTGAGAAAGCATTTATACTAAGATCATTTTTAAAATTGCTGAAATCTATACTCTGATTTCTGTAATGATAATAATATTTTTATAGTTGTGAGGAATAGTTTCAAAGTCAGCAAAATTTTAAGCATTCCCTTTATTTTCAAATAGTATAAGTGTTTTGACTACAGTTATAAATTAGTGAGGTTTATTAATAAAATCATAGTCTGGTAACAAGAGATTCAGCTGAATATACACAATGCATAACTTGGAAAACCATTAAAATAACACATGATAACAAAGTTATATAATATGATTTTTGAGGTGAATTGATATGAATAATATAAGTTCTTATTGTTTTCACATTGTATGTATATATCTATTTCCATTTATGTATAATATATACACATAATTAATATATTAGCTCTGTGGCAAAAGCACATTAAAAGTCATTTTCATTTATATATAAAATAGAAACATAATTTCATGGAAGGTTTCTCAAAGCATTCTTTAAAACAATTTAGACTTTATACAATGTAGGTTCTGTGACTTTTGACACCACTTAGTGAGTAGCATATTTGGATTAGGTTATATTAAAACAGTTGTACATCCACTACTGATTCCCTTCCTTACAAGCTTCTTATTCATAGTGGACCAGAATTCATGTCTTGGAAATTAGAAATCTTGAAAAATACTCTCAATTACTTTCTCTAACAAATACGAGTATACTTGCAAAAAGTATAAATGTAACCTGTCCCTGGTTTTTCATTAGTGACTAGGTTCAAACTCAGGACCTTCACATGTAGCCGATTTGTCAGCCGAATGGTTAACTCTCTTGCCTTTGGTTCAACAGTTCATGGGTTTAAATCCCTCTTTGGGCATAAATGTTTGTAGTGGTTCAGAATACACTTTAATCCATAGGTCCTGGTCTAATTAGTCCTTGTATACTAAAAACTACTGTTGAGCGACAAACAAACCAAACCATCTGAAGAATGTATTCCTAAAACTAGGTCTACGGTGAATCTTGGATTATAACTTGGATAAATTCCTACTAATACTGTTATTCATATAGGATATAATTGTTAGTGTAATGACATAAAATTTCAAAATTTAATGACTTTAATTAAAAATAATCTTGCATTTTATTATTTAAAGGCATTATAGATGGTTGAAAATTATAGCCAAATATTTAAGTAAAAAATGTCAATTATTTTTGAGCTTATAATATACTTTTATACAAATACTTGATTAAATCTAAATTATATTTTTCCTCAACAAGAACAGTTTGTTACTGCATATTAGCAATTGTGTCTAAGTATTCAAACAATACTTATTATTTCAATTTCAAAATTTTTATGCTTGATATTTAAGTATTTCTGACTTCTTTTTTGATGAAAAACTTACAGTTTATCAAAAAAATATTATATATATTTTTTTCAAAATTTTTACTAACTTATTAATTGTTAACTTGTTGATTTATCTACATAGTTCTACAGATTTAGAGAATATTTTGTTATAATTAAGCAACTGTTGAAGAGGGAGATATCACGTAAATACTATGAAAATTAGCTCATAAATATATCACCGATTATCAACATGATTTATTTTTATGAAGCAAATTCAAACGTTTTATACTAAAGCTATGATGTTTTCAATAAGATAAGCTTTTAAATAATTTAAATTTGTTATAAGGCTATTTTTAACATCTTTTTTCAAATTAAAAACAAAGCTTAAAATTCAGGTAATTTTAAATACATATTTTTATTTTCAAAATATAACTTTCTTCATAAACAGAAGGATACGGAAACTTTCTTAATATATTTCATTATAATTATAAAACTGAGTATTGCGTTTTTCAAGATGTAAACTTGTAATTAATATAATTTTAATGTTTTTTAATTTATTTTAAAATTTAAAATAGTTTAATCATTTTGAAATTAAATTTCTTCCAAAAAAATTCAAACTCCAATGAAACTAAAACCCTCATTTATACAGGAATTATTTTTTCCATATGTTTGTAATAAAATTTTGAAAGATTTACAAACTTTGAATTCAAATGTGTTGATAAAATCCATCATCATCCATCGTGCGACAGCCCAGGGTGGGTCGAAGTCCTACTGAACCAGATGCTTCCAACCATCTCTACTTTCTGCTAAACTCTGCCAATTTTTTGTTCTGGGGGCCAAACAGTCCTTTTCTACTTCATCTAGTCATTGAAGTTTAGTTCTTCTTCTTGTGTTACATGTCCTAGAAAAAAAAATTTTTTAGCATATTGTTGCTCATACAGATAATGTGCCCAACCCATTTGAGTAAGCTTATTTGCTATAGTAAACAATATCTGGTTCTTTAAATATTAGATATAGTTTGGTATTGCATCATCTGTACCAAATACTATTTCTTTGAGTTCCACCAAAAATACTACTCAGGAGTTTGCATTCAAATGTACCTAGCAACTTTTTCTCTCTTGTAGTCATGGTCCATGTTTCTGAAGTATAAGTTAGCATATGATTAATAAGGATCTTATAGAATAACTGTTTTGTCTTTATAGATAAAAACGTAGGTCTTAGTAAATGCTTTAATCCATAAAATGTTTTATTTTGTGCAACTCTGGGTCTCCTAATCTGTGGAAGGATTTCACTGGTTCTGTTTAAGGAAGATCCTAAATAAATAAATTCTTCTACTATTTTAAACTTAAAAACTCCAATTGAAAGATGAATGGGGTGAAATATTTTTTGTAACAGCCATATATTTAGTTTTATCCTTATTAACAACAAGATTGATTGGTTTAAGGCATGCATTTTATTTATCTTTTGTTTAATTTGTTTTGAGTGAATGATATATTCAATTATGTATAGGTACAGAAATTGCTGCTAGTTCTTCAAGTTTATCAACAAATCAAAGTTTAGAAGGACATACAGGTATTATTATTTAATTTTATATAGTTTTTCAGCTTAATATAAAGTTATTATTAAATTTTATTTGGCCCATTTTGAAAAATAAATAAATTAATTATAAATGAAAATGTAAATGATTTTTATATAAATTAAAAATATTCCTTTCTATGAATTAGGTAATATTATAAAAAATTAGATTTGTAATCAAATATTTATTTTTGCTATAGCTTTTCTACAACATGATAAAAGAAAGGTTTCAGAGTAAATTCATTTATTTCAAGAAGAATATAAATTTTCTAGAATTCTGTAAAAAACTGCTTAGTTTTTTCCTAAAATCTGAATTAAACTACACAAATTGCACATTGACAATAATATGTGCTGAAAAATTAAATAAGATTATTAATAATGTTACATTTTTGATGCGACAAATGTCAAAAATTGGCTTAAATAATCATAAGTTGTAAAAGCAATTCCAAATATACTTCAAAGATGTATTTTATATATGATATAGCAAAGAAGTTAAATTAGATGGTGTAAGTCATTGTCTTAATTTTTAAAATTTCAGATTTATAGCCTTATTATTTGAATGCATGCTTAATATGATTAAAGAAAAATATCATTTTAAGATATTTAATCGAGTCCTTGTATTAGATTTTATTGTATTATTTATATGAAAATATTTTTCTCATATTATTACTTAAAAATAAAAAAAATATCATTTATATTCAACAATATTCAAAAAATTTGATTTGATTTATGAAGTAAATAATACAGTTTTGTTGTAGTATTTATAAAAACCTAACTTTTGGTATGCAAATATGACTCTTTGCATTTAAAAGTATAATATATTAATTTATAGAGTTCATATTATTGTTCTATTAAAATAAATTATTAGTTTAAATATTGCTAGAAATAAAGTTCATATAGATGAGAATATATTTCTATTCCTTTATTATTATAAAAACTGAACTGTAAATATTTTGATGTTTAAAAAATAAAATTTAATTTTAAATAGATTTTGAATTTTTAAATTTTTATGTAAATGTTCTATGTACTCTTATATATTGCTTTCATGTATTAGATTCTTAGTAGTTGAGTTTTATTTTGAGTATAATATATATATATATATATATATATATATATATAAGGCACATGTTTATAAGTCCATAGATATTTATCTGTAAGTGTCTTTGACTTAAAGGTACTGTGTCTTTTGTGCAATGGAATGAGCCGTATCAAAAGCTAACATCCTGTGATACTAATGGTTTCATAATGGTTTGGATGGAACATAAAGGTAAGTTTAATAATTATGTAAAAACAATGGTGCTAGTATTTTTTAAAATAATAATTTATAGTAATTCCATTTGTAATAGTTGAATAATATTGTTATAACTATTTCTTTATACTTTATTTTGATTTTCAGCTGAATTTCCGAGCTTTTTAAATATGTCTTTAGTATGGTAACCTCAAATAATCTATTTTTAAAAATTTGATGATTTTGAAATTTGATATTTATAATAATTAGAAAGGGAAAGTAAGTAAACTAAACCAGCAACACATACATTTATAAATACTCTTACATATGTTATTGATTCCATTTGCTAAATGTTTTCCTTTTTGTCTTATTTTATTTATTTATTTATTTTGTACCATTCTATGCTATGTATGCATTTTATCTGTCTCCTAGATCTATATTCTTTTGATTACACAAATGATAATTTCACATCTATTAAACTATCTCCAAGATTCAATTAATAATAAGCATAACTTCTTTATTACTACTCTATATACTAAAAGGTATTGGGAGACCTGTGATAAAAGAGATAAGCCATTTATTCATATTGAATGTTTGGTAGAGTTTTTATGGGAGGTAATACAGCCTTAACTCTCTGGAGCATCCACATCGCTCTAATCTGGAACCATTCAATGCTGTGGGGTCAGTGGCAGTCTTCTTAATGGATGCCATGAGTGCAGACTACTAATAACCAATCAATTTCAAATGATACTGTTTGAAATGAGAGCATCCAGGGTGTCTTTCACATGCTGCAGAATTTAGGTTGACATGCTTTGTGTAGCTGCCACCATCTTCCATTGGATGTGTTGATCCATACATGCTGACATCATTCTGGGTGCCCCCGCAGCCTGTAAACGTTCCACGGTTTCTTGTTTGAACCATCTTCATCACAGCCGGTGCATTCTGGACATGTCCAAGTGTCTGTCAACAGTGATTTGTCTATAAGGACCAATCTGTCCTTCTCAATCAGATCTCCACGCCCCTCATAAAATCGTCTGTCTGCAGGAACTCACTGTTGCAATGGCCTCGCTATTTTGCAATTACAAGCGACAAGAACAAACTTTCAGTGATTATTTTCCAAGTAGCAATAATGGCACAAATATTGCCCACACTGCAGGTTCCCCATCTTATGTATATCCTATGTGCAATGGAGAGCTGCATATTTCACATCATTTGCATTACCCGGCAAGGTGCGTCTACCCTGAAATTTGCATAATTTTCTGGCCATTCCTTCTTAGTGTTGCATTTTTAATCTCGGGCAATGTATACTAGTTTATTTTATTTACATATATTATAAATCCCTGAACTATTATCTTAGTCGTAGAACTATTTAAATTTATATTTATTTAATGTAATATAAATTAAAGTGAAATATAAATTACATAATTATCAATTTTGCTTAGATAAAATTTACTTCATTGAGAAAATGTTTTTAAGTGAAAATATTCTTATTTATAGTTGTGGATTTATCATATTACCATATTGTTTGTTTCTTTGAAATTTCTGACTTTTAATTAAAGATTAAAAAAAAGGTTGATTAATAGAAGTGTGTAATAGTTAATTTCAACATTTAATAATATTTTATGAGACTATTTTTCTTATAGATGTCTGGTATGAAGAAATGGTTAATAACAGACAAAAGTCTTTAGTAAAAGGCATGGCTTAGAATCATGATGGGCAAAAAATAACTTACGATAATGGTATTAATTTCCTAAATTTATTGATTAACCAAAAATATTGTTCTCACTCTATATACATTAAATTCAAATGGTGAATGTGTAATATTTAAAATTTGTTACAATATTGCATTGTTAAGTAATTTTTTTGAGAAATATGTAAGATCTGCCATTATTATTCGTTAATTTCAGATTCTAATGGCATCAAATCACAATTACATTCATATTATCCTCATTCAAACTGATTTTTTTGTGTAGTAATTATATATAAATTTGGAAAGTGGTAAATTAATTATGTTTTGTAGAAAACTATTTTAAAAAATCTCAATATTATGGCTATATAGTCTTAATTTAAAATAAGTTTGATATCTTTTTCGTATTCAAACCAGTTAAAAAATTTAAATCAACAATTGTTATGATTTTTCTTTTAAGAACCACTTTTTAATCTGTTTTGTTAATATTTTTAATTATATTATTTCTTAAATTATTTATCAAAATATTAAAAACTTCACCCTTATATTTGTAAATGAGCCATATTTATTTACAGATAGGTTTCCAGAGTTCTAAAATGTTCAACTAGGAAACCTAATCTCTCCTCCCACCCCCAAGAATTTGCGAGTTTAAATGTAATAAATGACAAGCATATAAATTTAAATATTTTATTTCCGATACTTTAATATTTATAAGTTACTTAAGTAAGAAAAAACTATTTTGAATGAGGAATAAAAATTTGAGCAATATTTATTATTTATGAACTGTTGACCAGAACTGTTTTTGGAAAGTCTTTTTTTTGGTTTCAATCTTGTAAAAATCTTCACAAGCTAATACGATAACGTTAGATTCATGAAACTTTAATCATCAGTCCATTTGTTGTTCATCAAACAAAATACTCTTTGTTGGTACTGATGCCTCAAGTAAATAGAAAGCATATTCAATAATCTTAATCTGTTTGGGAACTGTATAAAAATGACTTAGGCTATTTGGGAAGTGACCAAGTAGCCTGAGCCATTTTTCTTTACTTGAAATAATCATACATTTGGTAGCCTTTTCTTGCTTCCTTTGTTCACAATTTGACACTACAAATACTCTTTATCAAGCACAATTTTGCACATGGACATGATTGGTGAGACAAGATGATACAATGACAATATTTCTTATTAGCAAACCATTGCTTATCTATGATTTTCACTTTTCTTAAAGTACAGAAATAAATAATAAGTTACTCTAAATAATCTTTCACTGTTAATTATTTTTACACTTTTTTGGTCATATAAAGGAACAAATTTAATTTTTATTGGAAAATAATGTAATCCCGTCAAGACACCAGGATTTTGTCTGAAAATGGGACATCTGGCAAGCATATATATATAAACATCCAAATCCTTTACCAATTTTTTTTATTTGAAAAGTATGCAATCATTTCTGGAAACAGTTTCAGGTATTATTTCATATTCACAAACCTGTGATGCTTTTATGTTTTTACTCTAAACTTTTTAAACGAAAAACAAATTGTAATTCTAAATTAAACATATTTTTAATTTTAAGTTATTATTATTGTTTCCAAATTAAAACTAAGTTATTCCTCTAAACTTTTATGAGTTAATACTAATCTGCTTGTCTAAATTTTTAAAAATAAGAAAAATTCGGCTCCATCTATTTGTAGAAAAGAACAATGGTTTTTAACCTGAACACATTGAAAACTTCTTTTTTCAATGCGCTCAGGTTAAAACTTTCTTCTTACTTTTAACTTATTTGTTGCATTTTCATCACTGCAAATTGGGAAAAAAGCTTTATTTTTATTCAGCTCCATCTATTTGTAGAAAAAACAATAATTTTTAACCTGAACACATTGAAAACTTCACTACTTTTAGCTTATTAGTGTAGTTCTTTCATCACTGCAAGTTGGAAAAGAAAGCTTTATTTTTGTTTGCTTGTACTGAAAAAAGTCTGCCTTGAATATTAAACCAATTGAAAATTTAATTTTCTCTAAAGTAACTGTAAATGATATTTCATTTTTTATACATTAAATGATAACATTAAATCTGAAAGCTTATAATGGTGAATTAATAGAATTGGAAGTAATTTTGTTTTTCACCTCTATTTGGAAATATTTTTGAAAACTTTTTAATTAGTTATTGAATTTTTTAAGTTTTTACATCAGATATATTTCAGGTATAAAATGTGCATGTAAATTGTAATTCATTTTTCACTTAATAAATATTATGTCTATAAGTTTTTCTTTAATGAATTTTGAATTTCTTCAGTTAAGTTCTTTATATTAAATAAACATTTCTTATGAAAAGCTAAAAATAATATATTTTTATGCATTTCCTATTACACATTCACTACCAAATATTTCATAATTTTATTTCTATAAAATTTCTTAATTTTATTTCTTAAATATTTCTTAAAAGAAACAAAATTAAGAATTTTTACTATAAAAATGTAAATTTGTTCTTCAATCTCAGTTCTGTTGATAATTTTAAATTATAATATTTCCTGTAATCACAACAATCTGTCAACAAATTGTTTCCAAGATTGAACAGTTGTTTTATAAAGAATTATATAAACTGGAAGGCACATTTATTCTATATAGTATTTTTTGTTTTGGTATTCATTACATTTTCAAACATGTATTTTTAAATGAAAATATCATGTCTTCATTTATTTAACATAGTGAGGGAAATAAAAAGAATCCAGTGTCCATGGGAGAAAAATACAATAGGTCTAATATCACTTAAAGACAATTTTTATTTTTAATATTCTATAACCCTTATGTTTCATTACTGTTTCTATATTTGATGTTTGATTTATTCAACATTTTCATCTACTTTATAATTATTGAATTTACTTTTTATTCATTTATTCTTCATTAATTTTGCTAATTACATTCTAGTATTATCCAAAGAATTTTTCCAAAATGAGTAAACAATGAAAAAATAATAATAAACAATTCTTAGTGTTGTTGTCACTCCTCTATTGTCAAGAAAGCCAAACCAAGTCCATCACTCCAGCAACTCATAGCATAAATTCATGTATAATGCATTAATATAATGTACAATGTATTAATAATGTATTATGTATTAATATAATGTCTTATATAATAACTCATGTACAATGTATGTACAAAAATTTCATGTAAAATGTATTCCTTACTTGCATAGTTTTGCTTTATGAATGCAAAATTTATAAGCTGTATCTGTATATGCTTTTGCTTTTCTATTTACTTTTAGTATAAAATGAAAAATATTAAGTATTAATAGTTAAATAACTTATGTAATCTTTTTACCAGCATATTTTCTTCTTATTTAAAGGTGTCATTATTGTTGGCTCTGTGGATGGTAATCGAATATGGGCTAAAGAATTAAAAGGTCTTGCTCTCACTTGTGTTGAGGTTTGTTGTTTCACTTATTGTATTTCTAATTTTTAAAAATTAAATTTTTGTTGTAGGGATTTTTACTAAAAAATGTTGTACAAACTATATTTTCTCACCCAAAGAATTTGGAGCTGTAAAAAATATACTGTTTTCTATATTTAACCTCATCAACTTATATGACAATATTACATCATATTTATAATCTGAATTTGTGTAAAATATCATTTTCTTTGTTGAGTGTAGAATTCTCATTTTCATTGTAATATATTAATGATATTCGTTCATTCTTTAAATTTCTGAATAACCTTGCAGCTTATTTTATATACTGCCATTTAATTGAAATGAATGCATATTTATTTATTAGCTTTCCTACAGTAAATAAAATGTATGTCAAAACAATTATAAGCAACTTGTAAGATATCAAATTCATATAATATATTAAGTTCTAAATCAAATTTAATGATCCTTGAATTTATAGAACTATTATTACAAAAATGTAAAATGTAATCAATTTTTGGTAGATTTTTATTTTGTTTATTTGTTAATGGCTCACTAATAGGATACACTTATGGAGTAAATTGTATTTATTAAGTTTTGTAACTATTTACTTTATACGGTATATCTTAATGTTATACCCATTAAATGCTATATATCTGTTGCAATATTTGTAAACTGAGTGATATTGAATGTTTTTACTGTAATGATACTTATATCAAATGCTGTATTCAGAATAAATTTAGGAAAATATAAATTAGTATTTTCTGATACAAATTTAAATAGAAAAATGATATTAATTATGATATTAAAAAGATAAATTTATGAAGTATTTGTATCATTTACAACATGAAGTTATTAATTAGTTTGCATTCCTATTGAATTTGTTTCTTTACTCTGATTTATCTTTTTGGAACTTATTAAAAAAATGTAAATAAAAAAAATTTCAAATTTTTTTAAACTTATCATATACATCATAACCAAGCAGTTCAGTTTAAAAAAAGAATGAATCTAAAGTTTATACATTGCAATGATACACTTAGCCTGTTATCGCTAAAACATTATTTTTGAGAAGATAAGAACATATTAAATTGAACATAGTTGAAATTTAGATATTTTGGTGAATAAAAATAAAAACTTTTATTTTCATTTTTAAACCTTTGTTAAAAATAAAAATAAATTCATCAGTTTAGTATCAGCAATATTATACACAATTAAATTTGTTCTTAACTTAAGTATTTTGAAGTGAATTATTAAAATAATTCAATTAATTGATTGCAATAGTCAAAAGTGAACTTTCAAAAAATTTCCAGAAAAAAATTTCTTGCGAAAAAATTTGCAAATAAAATTGTTCTAGAACTTTGTTATGACATCCATTTCACATATATAACATGTATTAGAATGATAATGTATAATACATTTATAACTTATGGGATGTTTCTAAAAAATGAGTCAATTTTAGGTATGTGTGTGGAATGATATTAAAAAAATCTTAAAATAATTCATGTTAAAAAATAATTTTATCACTATAACTTATAAACACTAATTTTAAGAAAATGAGTCTCATTCTAAAATAAAAATAAATTGTTAGAGCTCTGTTGTAACTATTTCCTAAAAGTGTATTGATTTAATATACCTAAAAAATCAACACCAATGAAAAAGTAATTTTAGAAATGATTTCATTTACTAAATTCAAGATATATTTGCCCCTTATATTTAGAAATTATCAAGCTACAAATCATAACTTATATAGAACAGACTCAGTAAACTTTGATTCAAAATTAAAATTGAATTTATATGAATATTATCACTCTTAAGAAAATTTTAAACATCACTGTTATGATTAATAATGAAATTATTTTTAAGGTATTTAATTTTATTGAAAGCAATATTAAAAATGTATATCACACATTTTTTACTAAAATTATATTAATATGGCTTATAATTAGTACATCAAACATTTTTGGTACTTTGTGAAATCTTTATTATTGAAAATAAATAAGCATACATAAAATTTTACTTAAAGGCTTTTATTAATCTTACTTTCATTCTTTTTAAGAGCTGCTTCACTTTTCAGATAAGAGTTAATTTTTTTACTATTTATAATTAAAATAATTTACATTGTTATTGACTATAATGTTATTTATAAAGTTATCAAATCTTAATTTTTTAGAAAACGAATTCTTATTTAAATTTGTTTAATAAATGAATTTGTTGCTTCATTTTAAACTAACTTGTCTTTAACTCTTGAAGATTTTAATTTAAAAAAACTGTCTGCTTCTCAAATTTTTATCCTTTTTCCTGTGTGAGTCAATTTGCATTTATTTTCTTGTTATTTGTAAATGAACTTATATTGTTATATTTGACTCTTTTATCTACTTAGGGTGTTTAGTCGTGTAATTTTACTTAATCCCTTAATATTAAAATCTTTTCTTTAGATTTTTTTAGGGTGTTTAAGAAAGTATAATTTTATTATCTTTCATTCTGCTTATGTGTTAAGTATAGATGATTTCTTTCTATATAATATAATTTGTTTAATTTGATTTTGCTGCTTAAAGTTCGTTTTTCTATGTTTAGTTAAAATGTAATATTTTGTGTTACTTTATTAAAAATATTGAATTTTACTTTAACAAAATACATATTTTAGTAAAATTACTCTCTATAAAATAATAAATAAAGAAAAAAAAGATTTTTACTGTGAATTTGAAAAAATTTTGAGATCAAAAGATCTGGGAATGGTGCTGATCAGTTTTCTATATTTCACAGCATTCATAAATTTCAGCAATTCATCATTAGCTAAAACTAAATTGTTAATTGATGATTTCATTAAGTATTTATAAATGATAAAATGCTATATTTTACATGTATTGATTGCATTTGTTTCTTTTCTCATAACATTCATCACTATTTAGTATTGCTAATCATAAATGATTCTTATTATTAGATTAGGATTTCTAATCATAAGTGATGCTTTCTCAAAAACCACTTCATCTACATTAAGAAAAATATTTGAAAGTGTTTTTTTTAATATTAATGAATTAGATTTAAAATTTGTTTATTCAAATTCATAATTTTTTAAGGTTTACAAAACCACATTTATTTTAAATCTCAAACAGTTTTTCATTCCTCTGTTTTTATGTAGTGGTCTCCATATGGGCGCCTCTTGCTTCTAGGTTGCAACAATGGAGAAGTTCACATTTATGAATTTGGTGGTGCATTTGTAGTAAGTTAAGAGACATTTTTAATTTAAGTAAATCTCATTAATGTTTCATAATAAATAATGTGCCCCTTAAGACCCTGCTATACCTCTGTTGGGGAAAATTGAATGTTATGTGAATCCTATGGATAATATTTTAATGTGTTACAAGTGCTATTTTCATGATAGAAACTTCCAGTCTTTTGCAAATTACAAAAAACAGAACTGCTGTTACTTCTACAAAAAATTTTTGTGTTTAAAATTTTTGCAAATATTTTTGAAATGTCAAAATATCTCCATCCGAGTAAATTTCAACCGAATTCAAATTTCATTGAGGTTTTACAAAATTTGGTTTAGAGATGTTTCCTTTTTTTCTTCCTACAATTACAAAATGAACATTTTTGTTTATTTTAGGCTAAAAATATTTTTGATTGCATCAATATTTCGATATGAATTTTGATTAGAAATCAAACTCATTCGTATTTCTGAAAATCAATCTTTGTGCACAACGCCACCTATGAAGCTGAAAAACTTTTTACACCGAACTTGGCTGATTTTATATTACCCTACGGTAAACTAAAGAAGGGGAAATTTTTAAGAAAAACTGCTCCCCATATGATTCTCGCTGTTTAACTATGTGATAGGGTACAACTTCCAAATCGAGAAAGAAGAATTAGTTTTTCTCACTCAACGAAATAGAAAAGACATCTGTAAATAATGCATGTTAGATTCTTCTTTATTAGCTTTAGAAAAGTAGCTATAATATGTACTTTTAAATCAACTTTGTTTATTTTCATTTAAATAAATTTTAAAAATAAAATATTATAAACTGTTTTGTGTTACCTTGTTCAATTATATTATATACTATGATTTTGAAACAAGACTACCTATGTATTAAAAATTTGAGGAACTTAATATAAAAATGCATTTATAATATATATATATATATATATATATATATATATATATATATATATATATACATATATATATCATTATAAAATATCTAATATTAAGAATGATGACATATTTATCAGAATAATAGTGAGACAAATATTTAAATTTGATTTTTAATCATTTTGCAAAATTTTAATGAGTTTTTACCTCTACAAACATATAGACATTTATTTTTACTTTCATCTTATTTCATGTAAGAAAATTAGAAATACTATACTTTATAAGATATGATCAGTAAGCATACGATACTATCATACCAAAATATTCCATCTGATAAGAAATTAAACATATTTTAAAATTGAAAAATTATATATGTCTTTGAAAAAAATTACGTTTGTAGTAAAAGTTCAGTAGAAAAACATAAAAGTTCTTCAGTAATGAAATGAATGATAACAATACATTACAACCCACTACAATACAAATTAAAGGCATAAATTGCTCTAAGGGGAATCATTTTATGCTCACAAGATTTATTTGAGAAAAATATTTTCTAGGTAATGCAAATGCCATTACTTTTGACAAAAAAGGAATAAAAGTAATAAAATATTAAAAGAATAAGTAAATATCATGTAGCACTTAAGGCGATATAAAATATGTAACTGAAGTTAATATCAATGTTCGAGAGGAAATGCTTTAATTTGAAATTATTATATTGAATATGATAAACAATACTGATAACATTTTCCTCTGGAAACTTAAGTATGGAAACTTTTAATATGTTCTATGAAGTTAATTTTTGATTTGGATAATTTTTCATTTTGTTTCATTCATTTACATTGTATGTTCTAAAAAATTAAAAACAGGGAATATATAATTACTATCTTCCTCTTGTAGAGATGCTGTATCAAAGTAATAGCTTTTTAGCTATATTTTTGTACGGGAAGTGGCAAAAAAATGACCTTCAGCTTCTTAAAAATGATGGTATTTTATATAAAACAATAGAAATTTTAGAGTCTTTAGCCCTGCGAGCCAAAAATCTATTATATAATGTTAATACTAATATTGTAAAACAATTTAATTCAATGGTTGCCAAGTTAACAGGTGGGAGGAGTGTCAACTATTGTCAAAAGAATTCCTACCTCATAAGATGCTATGCTTCAGTTCTTTCCCAGAACACTAAAAAAATGTTGAAATACACAAAATAGTTAACAAAAATAGCCCAGAGAAATACTGCAAACAGTTTGAAAGTAAATGAATAAATAAATTAAATAGAGCAAAAAATAAGTCAAAGCATAATAATATAGTAAAGATTTTTCAGGATACTGACAAAAATTATGGCCCAGCTGCTGAAAAGACAAATTTACCATATAATGAATACAAGTAAAAAAAAAATTGAAATTATTGACTAGTCTAGCTCTTACTTTGAAAGAAAGAGAAGATATAGAAAGAGCTACTATTTTTCAAATTGAGAATGCTGTCTGGAGAAAGTGGACAAGAATTCGATTGACAGTGTCAAATTTTGTGGCAGTATGCCACAAGTTGCTCTCTACAAAATACCAAAATTTAGTAAAAACAATGTACTATAACGTAAAAAATGAAACAATATTATACGGGATAATTCATGAAAAAATTGCTATTCTCGAACTTGAAAAAGAAATAGGCCTTAAAATAGAGCCATGTGGGATGTTCATCGATAAAAATTTGCCTCATTTAGCTACCATGCCAGATAGAATAATAGGCAATGAGGGCATTATTGAAATCAAATACCCATATACATGTCACAATTTCAATCTCAGTGAATTTATAAAAAATCTGCATTCAAGTTCTGGCAAAAAGGCAGAAAAATAAAAGAAATTAAAGGTTTGAATAAAAATCATAAATTTTACTATCAAATCCAAGGACAATTACATATTAGTGAACGAAACTTTTGTTGGTTTGCCATTTGGTCCCCGAAAGGTATTAAAACTGATCAAATTTTGGGAGACACAAATGAAAACTAGATTAAATGATTTTTATTTTGGCTGTTTTTTGCCAGAAATAATTGATCCACGTTATCCTAGATCAATGGACATAAGAAATCCAAGTTACATAATTGAGGAGCAAATAAAAAAAAGCTGAAAAATTATTAAAATTCCAAAAAATTAAAAGTTTAATTATATATATATATATATATATATATATATATATATATATATATATATATATATATATATATAGTTTATGTTCTTTTCTTCACGAAATTAATTGCTTAAGCATTTTATACTTTATTAACAAATTTATTTTAAATTACTATTTTACCTCATATATACTTCAAGGTATTAACTGAATTTTCCATATACTCATGATATTAAATATATTACATTTGTAGATTTATTTTTAATTTCGGGTGATTGTAAATAATGCATAAAATTATATTTTTATCATATTACTATAAGTTGTATTTGCATTTGATAATGTGTTGACAAATAAAACTAATTTATATTTCTCACAGTTTTGCTAAACTTATTTTAATATAATTTACCTGTGTATTTTTATAATGCATATTTAGTGTTAATCTAATTTTGTTTTTATCAAGCCATGGGTAAAAACTAATAAAATAACTGAAGAGTTGTAAAATTTTCAGATTTAAAACATATATCACAGCACATTTTACACCAGAATATTAACTTTTTAATAAACATGTACTTCTAATTATAACTTAGTTAATTTTATTGCTATTGAGGAATAAAGTTTAAATGTAGGGACTTATAAGATGAAAGAAGGATAATAGATGAATCTCTCTTTCAAGCTGTGAGTAATTCTTATTATATAAAAATGAATGTAATGATTATTATATATATAATTACACAGTTACAATATTTTTATAAAAATTATAACTATAATATATATATATAAAGTTAGATTTAAAAAACTTGAAAAAAATTAAATATTTTTATATTAAGTTATTTTTGAAAATTTTAATTTTTAATTATTTGTTGCATTCAGATTCAAAAGTATCTTATGTCACTGGATCAAGTCTCATAAAATAAAATTGAACCAAGGCACTTATAAATATATTTTTAATCATTCATATATTTTAGGTTTGATTTGAATTCTGATAGTCATTTTCGACCGTTTAATTCGTAACTGTAAAATCACTCAACATTTGCAATTTGTCTTCATATTTTTTTAGTGCAAATAATAAAAGCCAAACTCTAAAATGTAAATAAAATAATTTTTTCTTTAGAATCACTGGCAACTAATTGTCCCTAACAACAGGTAATTCTGGTGTCAATTTTGTTGAGCATTTGAACTGACCTGGCTTACCTCACCTCTATTCTAAGAACCCTGGGGGTAATTTGATGTTGGCAGCTGTTAGGAGAAAATTTTAAACTTTTTTTCGGCTGTTTTTATGGCGTTAGTACTTTTATTTTCACAATATAATGCGCCAAATCTGGCAGACTCACTAATTTCGAAGGATTGATTGGCAAGCAATTTCAATCAATAATATTGGTTTGAATACTCCCCTGCACAAGCTCGTGTGCCAAAAATGACCGTTGAGTGACAAACAAACCAAAACCCTTTACAAGCTTTAAAAACCAACGCCAGGTGAGGTGACACGACAATGGAAGTTCTCACCTCAGTTTAGAAGAACCTTATTTGCTTCAAGCATTTATTTGATTTCTTTTGTGATTTTAGAACACACTTTTTTATTTCTGCATGTTATTCAAATTTTCATTAATCTTCCAGCTCATTTCTTTAATTCCAGCTTATATGCATTCAAATGTCAGAAAATGAAGTTTCTTTTAAGTGGAAATTTCTGTTACCTAAAATAAATTCTCTTATCCAGAATTGTTACAAATCAACTGTCACAATAACCTTGCTATAAAAATATGGTTGTATAAAAGGATGGTTGTATATATTTTTTATGATTTGTATAAGAAAATTTTTTAAAAATAATAAGCTTAAAGTGAACTCAAAAATGTTTGAATTCATTTTGCTGAACTAGGTAATGGTTTTGAACAAATCTTACAAAGCAAACTGTTGCTAATCATCATTTGAATGATATAATAAGAATTTCACAGTAAGTGATTATCATGCATCAGAATTGTTTTAAAAATCATTGAGCTCTATCTCTTGCATAAAATCATAATTTAGTCTATTGTGATGTTTTGTCAATAGTTTTTGAAAGTGGCTTGATACAGTTAATGAAGAATGAAAATGATAATGGTATGCATTCCAAGTTTTAGCATTGTTGGAGGATTTACAAATTAAGTTATATATTTTTTTAAAGAATTTCGATTTACAATACAAAAATACACAATTAGCAATTTAATATTTTGAAATAATGTATATTTATGTGTATTAATTCTAGTAGTTCAAATAAACATACATTTTCGCTTGTAAATGCCTTGTGTGAAATTTTTAGTGCAATTGCATGTCATTGTTTTCTTTACTTTGATTTAACAAAATATTCATTTATAAAATAAATTCTCTATTCATAAAATTCAAGTCTCAATATAATTTAGAAGGTATATTAATTATTTAATTGGAAGTTTTAAATTTTTCAAAATAGAAAATGAAATTCTTATATTTGACTTTCTTATGACATTTATTTATATGAATATTTCTAATTGCAAATTTTTACAGTACTAAAATATTTTCATATTTAAATGTTATGAATGCGAATAGATTTTTTATTTTTTATATGACCATTTTTTGCATACAATTCTTTTCTTTTATTCATTTTAATATTTTCAGTATACCCTCTATAACTTATAGCAGCTTCAATACCTGAAATTGTTTGAAATTTATTAGAAAATGTTCACATTAAATATGTATTCACTAAATTTTTACCTTTTATATAGCAAAAATATTATGTGGATCATTTTAGATTGAACAGTAAGGTGCATCATGAAATGAACATTTGAGTTGATAATTTTTCAAGAAATTTTTGGTGATTTTTAAAAATGGTGAAAATATTTATGATAGTTATACAATCTACTGTATATTTTAATATAAATACTTTGGTTTGGAAAATTTGCTGCATTCATTTATACAGTTGTGGCAAGTGGTAAAAAATGTTTCCTAATTTAACACAGTATGCATATAAACTTATATATATTCCTTAGATGAAAGAAAATTTAATGTTTCCAAGAGATGTAAAATTGATTTTTATGTAAAAGTAGCAAAATTTATTTCATTATTTTTCAAATATTTATGCCATTATTCAGGTCATTATTAAAATTTTACTTTTAATTTTTTCTAATAAAATATTCTCCGATTTAATCATAAAATTTTGAAAATCTTTTGAATTAAAAATTTTTGTGAAAATATGTTTAGTAATTGTTATGAAAACAACTATGAATATTTGCTTGTAAAGACACAGATTATATCTCTTTTGATGACAGATTCATAAAATTATTATGATTTTGGAAATGGTTAGTGTGAACAAATTCTAATTCTCATTTTAATTAAGTAAAAATATTGAAACAAATTTTGAAATAAAATACTTGCATTTGACATCAATTGAAGGAAGAAATTCCCAAGCTTATATTGTTCCAATAGCATAATTTGTGATGATTGTCTCATAAATTTTAGCTTTTTAGCAAATTTCAGGATTCTTTTTTAAAAAAAATATGTATTATAATTGAATTTCTGAACCAGAAACTTCTCCAAAGCTTTATTCCATATGATATTTTCTTTTTCACTTCATTGTATTGATCTGGAGTTTAATGCATGTGATTGAAAATTCATTTGTAATAATGTATTTGGGAAAAGATTTAATTTGTCTGAATGTTTTAACTGCAATTAATTGACTTTAATAAATTGAGTTAGCGTTAATAATATATACTAAGAAATAAATTTAAAATCATATCATACAAGTGTTGTGGTATTCTATTTTATCAGACCATAGTATTATTTATAGTTTAGAAAATCTGACATTATATTTTCATTGTCATTAATACCCAACTATGTTAGGATTAAGATAAATTTGGTCTTCTAGAAAAACATCTTGCAGATTGATGCAAATGGTTTTTGATTGAGTTAGTTAGCATACATAAAATTTAAGAAAGTGTTGTACGAAAATTTCATACAATAAAATATGAAAAGAGAATTGAAATTACACATATTGTTCTTTAGTTGATACATTACATATTTGAACTTATTTTTCTACAGATTTTTTTCTTATTATGGTAATTACATATTTTTTTTGTTTATTTTACTGAATTTGAAAACTTTTTATTGTTATTAGCTGCTTTTGTTGTTGATACTGGTCTTATAATTACATCTCTGGAATGGAATTGCAATGAAAGTATTATTGCTGCAGCTGGAAAAAAAGAAAAATTCATTTCTCCTGATGAGAGAGTGAAATCACATGAAGTGAAGTTTATAAATCCATTTGGAGAGGTAATTTTTGGCTTAAAGTATTAATTTAAAATTCAAAGCAAAACAATTTGAATTTAAAGCACTTTATTAATCTGAAGACATTTTTAAGTACTTTTTGTCTAATTATATAAATTTGTAGAATTAGCCAATTACTACATTGTGAATCAGCGTACTTTAATAAATTAAACGTTCAGGTAAAAGAATTTTTAAATATATTATGTTTTAATTTACCAATTTCTCTATTTACTATTAGGCTTTAAAAATATTTTAATATTTTCTTCATATTAATAGTTTTGAGAATTTCTTAGAATTAACTTCCTTAGAGTTAACATGAAATATAATTCAAAATTCATTGTTTAAAGTATTTGTTAAACCTTTTTTCCTAGCTTATTAAAGAAAAATTGTTTAAAATTTTCATAGTAATACCTTGCATGCATAATAATGCAAAAATTTATAAATCTGAATAATAGTAATTATTTTTTTTATTATTTAGATGAATGATATTCAGTTCTTATTTTAATATTTTTTATTAAGTATTCTTTATAATTTATTTTTAGATTTTACAATTCAGCTTCCCCCACTAAACAACATGCTTATTGCAATATAGGACATTCATTGAGTTAACAGTTCACCATATTAAGTATTTTTCGAATTTAATAACATTTTTTATGTTTTATTAAGAAACTATTTCCATATCGTCTTCCTCCAATTGTTTAGCAATGTCCTAAAGCTGACATAATTTCCAAGCCCACACGGAAATTATTTACACTGCTATGTAAATGTGAAACTTGAATTTGTTTTCTTCATTTCTAGACATGGTGGAGAAAGTTTAAATTTTCTTATTCTTCTAGAGTAAAATTTGCAATTAATCAGTCTTCTATAAAGTCTTAGATTTTAGCAGCTATGCGGCTATTTTTCAGAAAAATTTGCCTTTTTTGTTTATTGCTATCAGCTAATAAACTAATTATTGGAAATTGGAGGGTTTAAGTTGCATATTTAAACTAGTGACTGGAAATGGGTATATTTTGAACACAAACATGAGGATTTCTGTTGCTGCTGGAAGATGACTTGTGTGCTGGATAACTTAGCTGGTCACATGGTTTGTTTAGTATTAAGTATTCATCGTTGTACATACTCATCGTCTTCTGCATGATTATGGAGATGCTGTTATGTGTAAAACTGAGTTGGCGGCCAAATTATTAGTGCTCTTATATTTAGTTCAACAGTTTCTGGGTTCAAATCCCATCTTGAGCAGGAATAGTTTATAAGTAGTTTGGAATCCATTTTAAATCATAGGTCCCAGTTCAATTAATCTTCATGTGCAAATGAGGACTGTTGAGTGACAAACAAAATAAAAAGCTTGTATGAATAAGTGTTTATTGAAATGTAATAAATCTCCAGTTTAGTAAAAAATTCTAGTTACTTTTCATTACTTACTTTAAGTCATCAATTCTCTGAAGTCAACTTTTTAGATATATAATATTTAAGACTTTGTGCTTCTTTGCTAATGTTGGTACATAAAAATGTGAAATAACCAACATTTACAAAGTCATTTATAGGTTTATTGTCATTAAATGCCTCGATAAATTTTTGCCCCTATCACAAATCATGTGCTTATGTTTGAGCTAGTATTCACACTCACCACTCTTTCGGATTTCTATTAGATCATACAATTATTGATATGCCAAGAACTCTCTCACTATGTTAATTAACTTTTCCAAAGGGACATTTAAATTAAAACAAATGACCTATCATCTTTATGAAAATAGAACTTCAAAGTTATTAATAAATAGCATGTAAATGGCCAAAGTTACATTTCTCTGACTGAAAATCAATTCTAATATTTATATAAAAAAAATGATTTTAATAACTGTTTAATGACTTACATCATTTTACTTTGTACACTTATATTTACAAGACATTAACTGCTGAAATGGCTAGATTAATATGATGTCCCTTAGAGGTTTCGTCAATCACCTGTCTATAGAGATTAATTGCGCCATGTCATATTTAACTTCTCTGAGAATTTACTCTTCATTTTTTTCCTATGAAAATAATTGAATTTGTATTACAAAGTTCCATTATTTTTCTGTTATTTCATTGTTCAGTGTTGACATATTATTTTTAAAGTATTGGATGCAAAACCAGGTACCTTAATAAATATGTCTAGACTTACTGAAAACCATCACTCCTCTTATTTTGACATAATCCTTAATATATATTGCTTATGTATATATCTGTATCTCAGATACTATCTACATAAACAGGATAATTCATCAGCCTTCTGTATTTTGAATGTGTTAAAAATTATAAAATGTTCTAGCTGGCATTAAAAATTAAAGATGTTAAGTACTGTCAAAAGTATACAAAAAGAAAAATATTAAATAATATATATTTTTTGACAAATGAAAAACATGAAAATATAAATAAAAAGAATTTCTTCATAAAGTTTTTTTTTACAAAAACCTAATTATCACTTAAAAATGAAAGAAAAACAAAGAACAATAAATTTAGGAAATTCTGATTTATTAAATGATTTCTGACAGAAGGATAATTTTTTAGGTTTAAATAGTGGCAATTTTATGTGTGACCCATAAATAAATTTATAGGTTTTGAGAAAAATGTTACACTTTCAATGGAATTTATGTATCATATTGTATCTATTTATTGCTAAAGCACAGATTCTGCTGATTTTATTTTTTTAGCCCAGTCTTTTTACAACACATTTTGTTTAAGAATATCCAGATTCATATTTCCCTCGATGAATTGCGAATTTCCTACTCTAGAAGCACTCATACACCCCCACACCATAACACCTCCACCACCGTGTCCGCATAAATTCTTAGTTAGAATTGGTTCGTTTGGTTTTCTTCACACCATAACTCGGCCATCTGACCCATGAATGTTAAACTTTGATTTATCGATAAAAAGAATGGATTCCCAAAAAGATAATGGCTTGCTTACATGCTTCTTTGCAAACTCGAGTCGGTTTTTCCTGTTACACAAACTTATATAGGGTTTCTTCCGGGCCGCACGTCCGTGATAACCGCTTTTTAATGACATTTCTCACGGTTTGAGTTTAGACTTTAATATTGTAACTAACCATTAAATCAGCTACCAACTGCGTTGCACTAATTTTCTTGAACTTGGCGTATGATGTTTCTTTTATGCACGCGATTTAACTTTTGCGGCCACCCGGATCGAGCTCTATTCTCAAGTGAATGAAGTTTACGATATCTTTCAATGATATATTGCAAAGTAGACAACGATTTTTTAATCCTTTCACTAATCCTTTTCATGGATAATCCATCTTTTCGCAATTTAATCACTAATTCCCGAATAGCTCTGGAAATTTCATTTTGAGACGATCAATAACAAACTTGAACTCAACAACTGTCGATATGTTGCTTTCTTATCAGTGATTAACTTTCTAACGTCAAAGATTTACTGCGGGCCTTTTTTAAAAACGTCAGAAAGAATTTGCAACAATTTGAAAAGAATTTGCGTACGGAAACTTTTTTTTGCTCTTTAATTTTCAATTTATTTTAGAATTGCAAATAATATGCTTTTCTCGTTTTGTAAAAATGAAAATTTATAAAAATACCTTTCTATAGACTTATACCTAACACATATAGACAGTATTTTAAGAAAAAATGCAATACTCTACAAATTATGCTCATTTATTCTTAAATTTAGAGATCGTACGGAAACTTTTTTTACCCACTGTATATATAAGAGAAATCCACTAACATTATCTGCATCACTCATGTAGGAAAATCAATTTGTTTTAAATCAAAAAATCTTTCTTTCAAATCAACCGATAGAATTTTCAGATGATCGACAATAACAAGTAAAGCGGTATCATATTTACTTCACATTTTGGGAGCCAATGAAACTGTTCAAAGTTTTTTTTTGTTAATATATTTCTGACATAACTCAATATGAGTAATGAAACCAAATATCTTCACTTTTACACCAACAAGAGTTTTATTTGTCCCTTGAAGGTGCTGTCCTGGAAAGTAACGCCTGGCGAAAAAGGTATAACTTCGAACTGTGCAAAATCTATGGAGAAGAAGACATTATTAAATCAATAAAACTATGTAGAATGAGATGGGCAGGCCACCTCATGAGAATGAGTACAGAGAGAGCACCAATAAAGGTCTTCAACACCACCCTTTTCTGTAGTAAACCAAGAGGAAGACCCAAAAAGAGATGAAAGAACTGCCTGGAAGAAGACTTCAACATACTTAAAGTCAAGAACTGGAGGTCGATTTCTAGAAAAGAGGTGGAATGGCAGAGACTTCTGAAGAAGGCCAAGGCCCACAAAGGGCTGTCGTGCCAATGCTGATGAAGTTGCTTATTTAATATATTTAGTTTTTCAAAGACATCAACTTAATAACTGACGAATGTTTTACCATCGACTGTTAACAGATACTTCATTTCAGGCATTTTGCTTAAAAAATTACTAAAATTATCAAACAGTTCCAAAATCTTTTCAAACAGTTCTCTTTAGAGACTTCAGTGTGAAGTAAAATATTACATTGTTTGCCTTTTGTTCTTCACAAAATAGCTTGAAGAGACGCTCATATTTGGCATTAGCTTTAACACAGAGCATTGATATACTTTATTACTGAACGTAGCCCTTCATTTAGAACAGATGAGATGTTTTTAGCTACTACGTTTTCCCTTTGAATAACAAAAGAAACATTTCTGGATTCTCATCTTTCATCAATTTTAAGCAGCCATTTTCTTGCCCATCAGATTAGGAGCACCATCTGCAGCACAAGATATTATAGTTTTCAAAGGTATATTATTGCCATAGTAGTCTTTTTTAGCTTATTATACATATCTTTGGAGGTAGTGGTGCTTTCTAATCTTTTTCCGAACATTTCTTCTGCAAAATGGCCTTTATCAATGTATCTTACGTTAGTTATCAATACTGCTTCACTATCTATCAAAGTTGATTCATCCGTTTGCTCAGAGAATTTTTTTTTGTTTTCAGCTTTTCAACAAATTGTTTTCCCTTATCTTCACTTATATTGTCTGTTTTTCTGCTAACAGATTTTATTACTGAGTGGCATAGCTTTTACATCTTTGTCATCAAGAACCGTTTTGTTCTTCTGCTAACAGATTTTATTACTGAGTGGCATAGCTTTAACATCTTTGTCATCAAGAACTGTTTTGTTCTTCTGCTAACAGATTTTATTACTGAGTGGCATAGCTTTAACATCTTTGTCATCAAGAACTGTTTTGTTCTTCTGCTAACAGATTTTATTACTGAGTGGCATAGCTTTAACATCTTTGTCATCGAGAACTGTTTTGTTCTTCTGCTAACAGATTTTATTACTGAGTGGCATAGCTTTAACATCTTTGTCATCAAGAACTGTTTTGTTCTTCTGCTAACAGATTTTATTACTGAGTGGCATAGCTTTAACATCTTTGTCATCAAGAACCGTTTTGTTCTTCTGCTAACAGATTTTATTACTGAGTGGCATAGCTTTTACATCTTTGTCATCAAGAACCGTTTTAAGAAATGCTGATATCGACAGTTTTATTAAAACTATCCTATAGTATGATTTTTTTTCCTGATTTAGCGATGAATAAAGAAATTTGAAAATTAGACTCAAGAATACGATTATGAGTTGAAATGTGAGCAGTAAATAGAGACTTTACTCTTGTCATCCTTTCAAGATTTTTATTAAAAATTTGAAAGTAATTCAAATCTGAATTAATGGAGTGGCTTGTTGTAGAGGTCCCTGGATCTTGGATCCTCTACCCTCTTTACTATCAGCAGTATGCTGGAACTATAGCTGATTCTGGTTGGCTTTTCAGTGCATTTAGGGGGAGAGGCTTGTTTGTTATACGAAAAAATTACAAGTATTTTTTACATAAATACAATTAAACTTAAGTAATTATTTTTGGAATTATTCATCATTAGAATTTTATTTAGTTATTAAATCATTTAAATAATTGGTATATAAAATTTAGAATTAGAGAAATTGGAAATATCGCGATTATAGTACATGCATAAGCATGTATAAGTTTGTTCAGAGACATAGTAAAGAAAAAATAATACGAGTGTCATAGTTGTGTGTGAATTTAAAAGTTAGTACAATTATCATATTTGGCTATAACACGTATGTTAAGAAATGAAAAATATATATGTACAAGGTTATTTCCTACTCTTTATTTTTTTTATTTATTATTTTTTTATATAATTTTGTTTTTCAATTTTATTATTTCTTGTTAGTAGTTATTGGTTAGTTCAATACACAGTGCGTTGGTTATTTGTTATATATTTATGCTCATGCATGTTTGGTGAAGAGGATTTTGATGTTATCCTAGCATTTGATGTTTTTCCCGCCGTTAAATCTGAATTAATGTTTCGCCTTTAAATGCGCCTCAAGACGGTTTCAATGATTCGTTGGTCAAGCATTGCTGGCTTAAAAGACAAAAACGAAACCGCTCATCGTGGACAGCAGGTATGAATCCAAATTTTAAATATTCCTCCGAATAGTGACGAATTTTTTTCTTGCTTACACCACTCTGGGCTAAAGGAAATTCATATAAGATCAATAAAAACTAAAACTAAAGTATGTGTTAAAATCAATTTAATGTGACATAGAGTGAATGTATGGTAAAAAATGCATATTTATTTAAGTGTAAATAACACATTTACCACATCAAATTAGCATTTTTTTCCCTTTTGACAAATTTTTCAGGAAAATTATATTGCTAAAATTAAAATAAAATTAAATTCTTATCACTTTTATTTATGCAATGTATATGTTTTTTTAAATCAATGAGAGACTTTTACAACAGATTTTACGGACGCCTATTTCAAATTGACACTAACTAAATGCTGCGAAACACTTCAGAAGTTGCGACGGGACCAACCAGAAGCGAAAAACTGCGTTGTGATTCGAGATTTTAAAGCATCCGGGGGTCCACCCCTGCCGTCTGCTGTAGGGATGTTAACTTGACCATGCCAAAAACCCAGTTGATATTTTGATCTCGTCAAACGAATTTATAATGTTTATTGGCCCCAATTATTTAAGAATTTGCTTTTTTCTTTCAATTTTGGCATTGAAATCTAGCATTGCATTGGTACGGATCAAAAGGGTTAAACTCATGTAGAGTTCATTTTCGAATTGCCCCCCTCAACAATCAAGCACTTCTCTTAAAATTCTTTTTTTTTTTGTCTCAAATTTATATAGTCGGAGAATTAATTAAAATTATATTATTTTTAATCATTGGTTTTAAATATAAAATTCCAAATGATATGAATTATATAAGTTCCTATAGATAAATTATAAAGGATAATGTAAATACATTTTTTTTAAATTTTTTTATTAGGTTTTTACAATATTTTCCAGCAGTTTAGGGTATTTCCAATGCTGCCTCAGTGTCAAATAATTAATAAATAGAATTATTCGGAAGAATATAAATTACAAGTTTATGGTGAAAGTGAAGAAAAACTATTAATTCAACCAGTCTAAGTGATTTTGATTTGAGGAGTATAATATATTTCTTACAATGTTACTTTTTATGCAAAAATGCTAAATTTTTCAAAACGAAAAAAATAATTTATAAAAAAATCACGTTAAAAATTTGAATCAATAATTAACTATTTATTGACTGTTAAAATAAAAACTGCTCTCTGTAATATTTGTTGATTAATTACTTTAAATTAATTATATACTTTCAATGTTGTGAGCTGTGTGTGAATACTTCTATAGAACTTATTATTATTTTTTTGTTACTTTAAAATTGATGGGTTCCTATGAAATTGGTGTATTTATAAAAGCAAATTTGAATTCTTTTAAGGTAAACATAAAATGAGGATAATTATTATGATAACACTCATTCTACGGAAAAATAGTCCAACTGATGGAAAATTAAACCATCAAGTGGAAATGATTTCTACCATATTTTTTTTTTAATTTTGAGAAGCCATTTTAATAACAAAGTTATTTGTGTTACATTAAAAGTAAATGTGACTTTTATTAATATTGAAACAGTCATTTTCCCAAAATATTTTGCATCTTGATTTAATACATCTACTTAACATTGCAGAAGTTTCTCTCAATCTTAAAAAAATTTTTGAAGGAGAACATTTTTTAAATTATCTTGACATTCAAATTTATTTATCATTTTAAAAAACCACCTTTATATTTGAATTATGAAAGAACTCAAACTACTGGACGTTATTAAAAATAATTTGTTTAAGGTAATTTATAGAAAAGAAGAAAGGAAAATAAATAACAGCCTATAATTATAGGCTATTATATATGTATATACGTTAATTATCAAATCTTTTGCCGTATTATTAGGACATATTGTAATTTTCTATTATTGACTTAAAACTCAGCTATCCTTACGTTAAGCAAAATAAGCCTTACTTTCATTTGCTACACACATGGTTTACTTAAAATATTTTACTTAAAGACAGGGTCGTGGTAGCTTAGTGGATAGAGCATCAGCTTTCCGTTCAGAGGAAGGGTGGGGTTTGATTCACCCACCGAGTACATGCTATATACGTGCTCGTTAGGCAGTCCTCAAATTCGTAGATGATCGCATGAGACTTGTCTCGCAAGATGCTCAGAGCGTCTCGCGAGATTCGCATCAGACCAAATGACATCATTGAGTTACGTCAGAAAAGGGGTGGAGCGCGAGACTTTTCTACGTAAGTCCCGGTCTAATTAGCCCTCGTGTGCAAAAAATGACCGTTGAGCGACAAACAAGCCAAACAAGCCAAGCGAGACTTTTCTAAATTTCGTGCAGGTTCGAAATATCTGGCAACTTTCCGCGAGACAGCGCTCTCATTGGTTTAAAATTCCATGACGTCAGATACAACGTTTTAGCTACGTCACACTAAGACATCGAGGAGATCACAATCGTCTACTATAAGACGTCGTTTCAATCGGATTGTCTACCGAGTTTGCGGCTTGCCTTAAATCTGTGAAGTTGAAAGTCCTGAGCTCGGTCGTTGAGCAGTTACCATGGGCGCAATGGTCTGGAGAAAATTTCCTCCCTCTTCAAATCTATGTCAAAGTGAGGGAGTGGATCCTCTGTTACTGTCATCTATCGGAGGATTTAAAGAGCAAAGTTGTACTTTCACCTTCGTGGTGCTCTGATTAAACGAAATATGCACCCTAGACTTAAATCTTGGCTTGTTCAAGTGTCATAAGTAACACCACCACCGGCAACACTTAAAGATATTATATTTCAATCAATCACCGTATTTTTTTGAAATCATTTTGTTAATTAATTAAAATCAAAAGAAAACCTATATTAACTATTATATTCTGGTAAATGGAAGGTTTCTGAATCTTTGAATAAAATAGAAAATTCAGAATGGATGCAGAGAGAACGAGCAAGAAATATGTAGATAGGTATTCTGGAAACTATTTTTGTGATAATAAAAGTACTGAAATTCCTTCAAAGATTTAAAATGTAGAATAATCAGTAATGTTTAATTTAATGCAGCGTCATTTACGCTGCTTAAAATGAATAATTTTGAAACTGCAATATTATTTATTTAAAGCAACGTAAATTAATATTTTTTAATAAGGTGTTAATTTTCCTGTGAATCTGAAGTTATTTCATTCGAAAATAAAATTCTTAATAAAACTTCCTTTCTTCGCAAACCTTTCAATTTTATACTAAAACCAAATCTCAACTTTATTTAGAATATTTTTTATAGTAAAATCTGACAACAGAGTTTCAGCAATTTTATTTTATTAACATAAAAATTGGAAATTTTATATGGTTATTCCTTATAATCACAATAAATACCAAGATCCTGAGTAAGGTAGGGGCAGTTGCCCCCTTATCAGAGGGGCTCATAAATCGAATAAACAGTCTGATGTTTACGCATGCGAGTGGGTCCCACCTAGAAGTTGTTAATCCAATGAGTCGAGCCTTAAAAGAAAATGTGTGCTTGAATAATATAGTTTTTGTTCAGAAATGTAACAAAATTAAAATTTAAAAATCAGAATAATGTACTCTGTATAAAGAAGCTTTCTTCCGAAATGACCTATTAGTTGTTCGTACAACAGTGGAAAGAAGTCACTTTCCAGAGACGAAAGTCGTGCAAGAATAACAAAAACGAGGCGTAACATAAAAACAAAACAAACCCTTTTACTTCCGCAAAACGATGCCAGAGGGCATCACAAGCCTCCTCGAAAGAAACTCATCAAACTCTGTGTTTTTTATTTATTTATTTTATTTCCTTCAGTGGTCTCGCGATTCCCTGCAGACGATCAGAAGTTTGACCTACTGAAGTGAAGTGGATTTCAGTACCGAAACCACCTGTTGTGTTCTACATCTCACGGTGAAAGTGGTCTTTAATCGAAAGAGAGCGCCGTTATGTGGATTTTGCAGCAAATTTCTAGAATAGCAATTGAAACAATTTTTCAAAATTTATGAACCAACTGTGCTTTGCGAAATACGGATAATTTTTTTCAAGAAGTTTTAATGTGGCTAGTAAGTTATGCATTTACTTGTTTTTCTATACTTATATTACTTTTGATAAATTAATTAAGTATCATTCACGTTATTTTGCATTGTGTGTTATCCATTACTTAGATCCTTATTTAGGGCTTCCTAGAGGCTTTGAGACAAATTTTCATCGATAACACATTCTTGGGATAAATTTGTATCACCAAATTAAATTAAAATGGGAGCGATGTCTGCATATTTAACTTCACCATGTTTAGTTTTTATGCATTAATAAATTGAAAGAGGAGAGCAATGAATATTCGCGTATAATTTGCCCATAAAATGAATAGCACACAGAGCGACGAATGCGTGAATTTACAATGGGTAATCGGTAAACGAACATAAATTCCCTGGGAGACTGTGTTCGCTATTCGAATTCTTCGTTAGCCGATCATCGATTTACCACAGATATTTTTGTGAAATCGATTCATTCTTTCTCGAGACCCTAAAAATTCAATTTAAAAAATAATGTATAAATTCCCCTCATAAGTTTATTAAGAAAAATAATGTATAACGTATAGTCTTGCATATTCATCAGTTCTTTTCATTTTTTGTATATGGGGCGTTAAAGAACATGCCCAATAGCGTTTTCTTTTCTCTCTTATATAAGACTTGTTGTTGTTGTTTACTAATGACACTTGGACAAGCCAAGCTCGCTATGCCTTGGGTATGCGAATTTAAGTCAATTGGGAGGGTTTTTCGTTTTAATTAGAGAACCATGAAGGTGAAAGTACGACTTTGCTCTACACACATGCCATAGGAACCCGTTTATAGGGTAGGCAACCAATTCACACCTCATTCATACAAGGAAAGGACAAAGACAGGATAGATAGAGAGAGAAAGTACATTAATAGGCTAGTAACGTAATTCAAGAGAGATGAAAAACGATTTTTGGTCCGTTGGTTTTGGCAACACTGCGCATCATGCTCCGAGAAGTATTCGTTTTAGTTCGTTATCCGAACGTAAAAATCTTTCGTTTTGGCTCCGAACGTTTTTTTTTTTTTTTTTGGTTCCGAACGTAAAAATCTTTCGTGAAAGTGTTTGTTGTCTGATTCACAGTCTGAATGGTTATTTAACCGATCACGCACAGTATATACGTATAATGAACTTAATATTTGTTAAATATTTTATTAAAATATTTAAAGAAAAATTATATATATTTTAGCAGTTCACTTCTCGTGCTTGAGACAAGAAGTCGATTAGCATACATTTTTTTTAATCAGTAATCGAGCTTAATTTTATTTATTTTTTCTTGCTTAAATAAATTTTCAAGATTTTAAGAAATATTTAATGCGATTTGTTTGTTGTCTGAACTTTTTTTTCTGATGCTTAGCAAGATAAAAAAAATAGTATTTACATAGAAAAGGGAAAATATTTATGCATAATTATTTGTTTTTATTTAAAATTTAAATGATATTTGCGGCATGAAATTTCAAAATCAGTGTCAACTAAGTAATGGAATTTTTTAGATTGATACTTATTATAAAAATTTAGAAAATAAGAAGAGAGCAACGTAGAAAAGTTTTTATATATATTCTTCCTCCTTATAGTAGCAATAATTCTTCTTAGGAAATATCAAACTTTTTACCCTAAATATATGATTTTAGGTCTGGATACTGACAGCATCCAAACCTTTTGTATATCAGAAGTTGGATCAGCGTGCGAAAATTAGGATATATATTTTGGAAAGCATTTTTGACTTCGAAAAAAGAAAATACACAAAAAATATTTTCTTCCTTATTCCGATTTATTTTATACAAATGATAAATTTACATTCTTATGAGTTAAAGAAAAATCTTAAAAATGATAAAACTAAAATCTTCAGCAATTCTTCGTGGCACGACAACCCGTAAGTGCTCATTTCTGTTTTCTTGACCAAGTGGCCCTGGGGTTCAGCAATTTAATCATTAATTATTCATTTCAGAAAAAATGCACAGACGTTAATAGTATTTGTTATTGTGAAAAATATCTTTTGTTGTTTATCTAAGAATTTTAAATATTTTTTTAAGCAACAGGGCATTTATTCGAGAATTATTATAAATGCTTGTATTCATTCACATTTGATTTCTACAAGAAATACATTTTAAATCAGTTAAAAGTATGTTACTTTCCATAGAATTTCTTCTTGGATTTTCTCTAACATATGGATTTTCAAGTATTTTTATTTATTTCCCTAAATATCTCTCAGAGTTTTCGAATTTAGTAGTTGATTAACTTAATTTTTTGGATTTCTACGAAATTCCAGATTTTTTTAAAATCGAAAGAAAGCGAGACTGCTTTAAAATTGTAGAAGAAATTCATATAACTAATGCGTTGTTTTACGTTTGTTATTTCTGCATAATAAAAGCCAAAGAAGATTTGATTTAACGTGTGCCTCTCTTAGAAATCAATCAAGGTTTCGGTGAAATTTTTTCCCTTTAAATATTAAGAGCCGATCGATATATATATATATATATATATATATATATATATATATATATATATATATATATATATATATATATATATATATATATATATATATATATATATATATATATGTATATATATATGTATATGTATGTTAATATATATATATATATGTATATGTATATATATATATGTATATATATATGTATATGTATGTTAATATATATATATATATATGTATATGTATATATATATGTATATGTATATATATATGTATATGTATATATATGTACATATGTATATATATATATATATATATATATATATATATATATATATATATATATATATATATATATATATATATATATATGTATATATATATATATATGTATATGTTTATATATATATGTATGTATATATATGTATATATATGTATGTATATATATATATGTATATGTATGTTAATATATATATATATATATATATATATTAACATACATATACATATATATATATATGTATATGTATATATATATGTATATATATGTATATGTATATATATGTATGTATATATATATATATGTATATATATATGTATATGTATATATATATGTATATATATATATATGTATATATATGTATGTATATATATATGTATATGTATGTTAATGTATATATATGTATATATATATGTATATATATGTATATGTATATATATGTATGTATATATATATATGTATATATATATGTATATATATATATATATATATATATATATATATATATGTATGTATATATATATGTATATGTATGTTAATGTATATATATATATATATATATATATATATATATATATATATATATATATATATTATATATATATATATATATATTTATAGTGTTTAAAAAGAGTCACGACATCAAGGTTTGTTTTGAATTAAGTTTTATATTCTAATTATTTTTGGTGATGTACAGTAAATACGGTTTCCATTCTTAAACATTTGGATATAACCTAACTCTCTAATTAGATTACTCTTCAGTTGAAATTTTGTGCACCTAACAGGTTTCTATTTATGCAGTTAAGTTCCGATTCTTGTGCTGATGTAAACATGTATGAAATTCAGGATGAAATATGTTGAGGGAAAAAAGTCCTTTATTTGCTCTTCCGTGCAAACGTTTCGTGACAAGTTTGATTCGGGTGGTCAGCTTATCAAATATGTTATCAGGAAATCGTGAATTCTTTTCACAAGTTGTAAATAAAATCTTTTTCTCATATAATATAATAAAGTAAAACTTATGTAGATGTTTTAAATTTATTCTATTTAGAATCAAATTAAAGTACTGATTTTATTTATAAATATGCATGTGATGCAAACAAAACTTAATTCTAAGACTTGTTCTTTGTTTTATGTTATGGTCAATTTGTCTGATTATAGTAATCTTAATTGAGTGTTGTTAGTGGCAAGTTCTATTTGTATCGTTATTCAGGTGTGAGCAGTAAAATGATTTACAATCATTAAAAATGTAAACCGTTTGTGTGCGTATGCATGAAAACAAAAAGGAAATATTTAATACATTTGGTCTGTGGTTTTGCCTAAAAGAATGTTCTTCAATTTTTAGTACATAGAGAAACATATAACTAATGCATTTTTGAAGATTACTCCTTTGCATTTTTTTATTGTTGCATATATTAATTTTCGTGTTTTCCATCAAATTTCTGATGTAGTAAGTAGTAGATTGTTGTAATTGAAGTTCGGAAACTCTCTGCACCAGAGTAATGTGGTTTTACATTTTAAATAAAGCTTCTTTATTAAAATAACATGCAAATTATTTTATTTTCATTAATACTGATTCTATTGAATAGTTTACTATTTCAAAGTTAGATTTTCCTCTTGTTTTTTTCAAAATTAAGTATTCCCCTTGTACGAAAAGTGGAAGTAAATTTAATAACATGAGCAGAATTTATCATGAGGTGGGATTTTTGCTTCTATTTTTAAGTTATAGTCTTTTTTCCTTTATTTTCTTTCGAACCTTTTGTTGCCCTTGTGGCACTCTAACCATTTATATGAGACTCAAAAACGAGGGGTCACAACATTCTTGTATTGAAAAAAATTCATTTACTAATTGAAGTAAAATTGTATTCGAATATAAGATTATTTTCCAACCAAAAGTTCTCGGCTATTAAAGTACCTTTGATTTTGCTTTATCAAACTGTAAAAGACAAATCATTTATCACACCAATTTTATATTTGTGAGACTTGAACCGATGGCCCTCCCTTCCACTTTGTAAGGTACTTTCAAGGGGAATTTTCTTGAATAGTGGACGGTATCAGGAAAGATGTGCTCAAGGAAATCAGGTGATCCCCCTGCAAACCAACGGGGATCTTTTGCTTCGAGGAGCATTGCCCTAACACCAGATGTGGAAATGGTGACGTGCTCCTGCTAATGGTAGAACAAATTAAATAGTATACTTTCGTCATTTGCTTATAAGTGAACATTGCGTTTCAAAATAAGTGAGGCATACGAAATGATTTGCTTTCCGTAGAGATATATTGCAACTGTATCTCATGGTTCTATTAATTAATGCAGGCTGCAAAGAAAGACGTTGTTGTTGTTTAATAATGACACTTGGACAAGCCAAGCTCGCTATGCTATGCGAATTTAAGTCAATCGGGAGCGTCTTTCATTTTAATCAGAGCACCATGAAGGTGAAAGTACGACTTGCTCTACATACATGTCATAGGTACCCGTTCATAGGGTAGGCAACCATTCACACCTCATTCATACAAGGAAAGGACAAAGACAGGATAGAAAGAGACAGAAAGTACATCCATGCCCGAACCGAAATTCGAAACCAAGGAAAGGACAAAGACAGGATAGAAAGAGACAGAAAGTACATCCATGCCTGAACCGGGATTCGAACCCAGGACCTCCCTATCCGAGGAAAGACGTTAATAGAGGAGTTGCTTAATTAACATCATCGCAGCTTTTTAAGCCGAACGAATGTCAAAAGGGTTTTATAATTAGAAAATTTCTTTTTTCTAATTATAAGTAAAATTTTAATATATATAATTAGAAAAATTGTAATTATGGGTTACGTGCTAATTATACTTAAATTTTGGCGCAAAATTGGCTATAGTGACGCTAGTATTTAAGTACCACTTCATCTGTCTAATCTATCAGATTAAAATGAATGCGGGGAGTTTATGCATTACCCAGTTTTTTTGCGTCAGTATGTTAATACCGGTATGTAAACTGCCCGGATTTTATGACCGACCGCATTATCGTTGACAGGTCAAAAAAAGTCGATATTTTAGACAATATTTATCGTCTAAGCCATGGTTTCCCAAGCTTTTTTTTTCTCGTGGACCACTTTCAAAGTTTTACTTTTCGGTAAAACTTTGAAAGTGTTCGGTAGACCCTCTGCTGCTAACAAAAAGTACCTAGGTGCTAACAAAAACTACTTAAACAAAAAAGTACCTAGGTACCTAAAGTTTAATCTTATCTGGCTTTTTGTTCTTTTTTATAGAAGTTTGGAATAATCTCTAGTATTTATAATTTTTACTACATAACTACCTACTACACTCATGTAGTAAAACAAATATAATATGATTGATAAATTACAATAAAAATATGTATAACAAATAGGCAGATACTTATTTTTTCCGGCACTGCAAACGCTGACATCGATTCACTCACAGTCACTTTTATGTTTAAAATCCCGGAAACAAATGAGTGACGTTTCATTCTTGGAGTCGCATTTCATCCCTTTGCAGGTCTAAACAAGCATCCCGGACGAGCGGGGCGGCACTTTGCAAGTCTGGACATCTGGTGTACACTTGTACTATTATCTATTGTTCTATTCAATTCTATGTTTGAACTGAGTCTCGAATATTTTTGAGTATCTACCTAGTGAAGGATGCTACCTGCCTACGTTGATAGGTAAATCCAAGCCAAAATTTTTGTTCTTTATTCTGAAAACCAGAAAATTTTTCGTGAACCCTCACTGACTTGTGACCATTTCATCGTCTACGTGGATGCCCGTGTGGTCTTCTATGGGTCTCTGTGAGTCCACCTGGGCCACTTTGGGAACCTATGGTTTAAGCTAATATTTCGCCCTGAAATATTGCTTTTGAGATTACACCGTCATCGTGATGAATGTTTTGACTCTAACTAATGGTCATTTATAGGAATTGTTCTGTGTGTTGTTATTTCCTTTATTTAATCTCGAAATGTGTTTGTTTCTTCGTTATACACCTTGCACATTCTTGCATATTTCGAGACTACTAAATCAAAGTGATTCCTAAATTGGAAGTATGGTGTTTCAAGTCTAACAAGATCTGGAAAGGAATACTAGATGAAATAGTAAACTATTTTAAGAACACCTTAATAAATAACACACAGACGCCTATTTTTAATTTATTTTTTCATTAAAATATAAATTTCTATTGAAAAAAATATGTAAAAAAATCATTTTTAAAAAAACGTTTTACTATATTCATAATTCGATATAATGAAAAAAATCACTTACAGCTCTTTATAATGATGTCTGACTATATTATAATAGAGAGAAATAAAAGTTTGTCAAAATATTATTTGCTTTTTCTGAAAAGACTTAACCTTTAATATAACATATGACTTTTTAAAATTTGAAAGCCGCCCAACTTGTCTAGTGGTCAGCATGCCTGACTGCGGATATGGAGGTCCTGGCTTCGAATCACAGTTCGGGCATGGATGTACTTTCTCTCTCTATCTATCCTGTCTTTGTCCTTTCCTTGTATGAATGAGGTGTAAATGGTTGCTATAAATGGGTTCCTATGACAAGTATGTAGAGCAAAGTCGTACTTTCACCTTCATGGTGCTCTGATTAAAACGAAAGACGCTCCCAATTGACTTAAATTCGCATAGCCAAGGCATAGCGAGCTTGGCTTGTCCAAGTGTCATTAGAAACAACAACATAAGTTTGAAATGCGTGTTCTGAGAAATATTCAGAAATAGAATGGGAGTAATCATTTTATTAGTTCCTATTATAATGTAAATTCAATTCATGGACAAACAATAGTGATATGGATATATATAGTTTAATAATTGTTTATTAATACAAGAATATTAATAAACAAGTTCTAATTTTAGTTTAAATTTTAATAAACAAATAAAATATTTTCTTTTAACAAAGTGGATGATACTAACAATAAAACCATGTTTTAAGTTATCAAATATGTTTCTAAATTCAGAATACCACAAATCACATTCTAAGATATTAACTCAGAAGAACACGCAAAACACTTTGTCATTGGGTTTGAATCCAGGTTGTAACAATCTGTCACGCATACTGTGAAATGTATCTCAACAAAAACAACGAATCAGTTAAGTAAAAATCGAAACTCTGTTGTCATGGTACTTAATGATGCTATTAACTGTAAAAGAGAATTAAAAATTTCTTTCTCTTTGCTTAACATCCTGCAACATGTGATTAATGTGGTGTGTGTAGATTGGATAAATCATGCATTGACTCCTCGAATCTAATCCGTTCCGAAAACTTTTAACTCGGTTATGTATGAACATTGAGGAGACATAAAAAAAGAGTTATTTAGGTAACTGCATAGATTCTGTAAATAACTTGCATGTATCTGGATTAATTATAATATAATTGAAAAATAATGATGAAATTAATTCTGATGTTTCTTAAATTCTAATGTATTGTTGATTACAAATGTTTCTAAAAAATTCTCAGAATATATATATATATATATATATATATATATATATATATATATATATATATATATATATATATATATATATATATATATATATATATATATATATAATTACTTTAGAATAATTGAAATAACCTTAACTCTAAATTAATAATAAATTGCGTCTTGAACCTTAACAATATAATATTAATCATACTAACATCTAAATTAAGAGATATTAACATTTAAAAATGATATCATACGAAAATAAGAAAAACACGTACTTTTTCTATTAATTTTACATTAATCTTTTATAAATATACTGAAGAAAATTTAAATTAAGCTTAAAATAGGGTGCTAAAAATTATTTCATTGAATTCATTCATTGAAGGTTTTGTTTTGGTAAGAGGTAAACTATTCTTATTATTATAAATAATAATAAGGAAAAGAAGATGAAATTATTATCCGTTTATTTGCGAAATGAAGAAGGAATCGTTGACTGAGTTCAACTTTTTCTAATCTCTCTCTCTCTCTCTCTGTGTATCTGTGTATATATATATATATATATATATAAATATATATATATATATATATACAACTACAGACCTCAAATATAGTAGATACATTAATTCTACTGCTTTAATTTTTTTAATTAAGATTAAAAAGCATAGACATTAGTTATTGTGTAACATTTCATGCTAAAGAAACTATTTTCTTAACTATACGTTAATATACAGGGTGATTATAAAAAAACTTTGCCAACATCTGCACTTCTAGCGTCCATTCTATTTAACCGATCAAGATGATATTTCAAATATAGTTCTTTTGAGATATGCGCTCGAGATTCTGTGAATGGCAACACAGTGGCCCTCGCGGTTACAGTTATAGTGACAGAAACTCGAAATTTTCGAATGGCAACGTCTACTTTTTACCATCGCAAAATGTTCAGCACATGCGAAAACCCTAAATAGCGTTGAAACGGTACCGATATGTCTAAAAACGGACGTGTTCTGCAAACACAAAAAAGAGTTCTGAAAACCGGCCAATAAAACACGATCTCGGCGCACGCAATAAATTTGCATGTGACAGAGTCAAGAAACCAATCACAGAACGCCGGTCGCCAGATATTCAGCGTAGGAAACCTATAAAATACCAAGCGGGTATGCGAAGTCGTCATTCGGGAACTCGCACATGCCGACGATATGAGTCTTCCTATGAAAGTTCGTGGTGAATTGATCAAACTCTATTACCAAAATGGGATGAACGCTGCGGAAGCCTTGCGTGTGTATCGCCGCAATCATCGAAAACGACGCGGCCCATGTACTCTGCAAGCTCTGGGTGATTTAGTGCGGAAATTCGAAGATACAGGCTGCATCTGTGACAAACAGCGCTCCGGACGGCCAACTGTTTCTGAGGACGTTGTCATGGAAGTGCACCATACAGTGACTGCAGGACACACAGAAACCGCAAGAGGCATAGCGCGCGTGTTGGATATTCCGAACTCAACGGTCCGCAAGCTCTTGCGCTCGGTACTTCACATGTTTCCCTATCGGTTCCAGCGCGTCCAGATGTTGGAGCCGGGTGACCCACAACAACGTCTGGACTTCGCAAATGCATTTTTGTTACGATATGATGTGGATAACGACTGGCCACTTCGCATACTATGGACGGACGAGGCGCATTTCACCTTAAATGGCAGCATTAACACAAAGAATTGTGTGCACTGGGGAGAGACGAATCCTCATGCTGTGGCGCCAGTACCATTATTTGACGCCAAAGTGACTGCGTGGTGCGGCATTACAGCTACATTTGTTCTGGGCCCGTTCTTCTTTGAGGAAACGACCCCGACTGGCCCTGCAACATGTTCTGTAACGGGCCCTCGGTATGCAGCCATGCTGAAAAATTATGTCTTACCGGAGTTGCGTCGGCTGAATGCACTCAATGACATTGTTTGGATGCAAGATGGCGCACCTCCACATATAGCGAGGTCAGTTAAAAGGCTCCTGGATCAGCATTTTGGTGATCGCATCATCTCACGCTATTATCCTTTTCCGTGGCCTGCGCGATCCCCAGATCTGACGCCTATGGATTTCTGGTTTTGGGGCTATCTCAAATCCAGAGTTTATCTGTGCAATCCTCAAACATTGTCGGACTTAAAGGATTCTATACGGCGTGAGATTGGAAACATCCCTCGTGCCATGTTGCGTGCAGCGACATTGTCCACCGTCTCCCGCATGCAATGCGTAATTGCCTGTGATGGCACTCATGTGGAAAATGTTTGAAATTAATAAAGATTTTTTTTCTCTATGTGTTCTCATCATTGAGCAGTGTCTTGTCTCTGTCGTATGCATTATTCCTCCGTGCGCCTTGAAGAACTGTTTGTATGTGTATAGCACGTCGGTTTTCGGACATATCGGTACCGTTTCAACGCTATTTAGGGTTTTCGCATGTGCTGAACATTTTGCGATGGTAAAAAGTAGGCGTTGCCATTCGAAAATTTCGAGTTTCTGTCACTATAACTGTAACCGCGAGGGCCACTGTGTTGCCATTCACAGAATCTCGAGCGCATATCTCAAAAGAACTACATTTGAAGTATCATCTTGATCGGTTAAATAGAATGGACGCTAGAAGTGCAGATGTTGGCAAAGTTTTTTTATAATCACCCTGTACATAATTCCATTAGAATTGAGTAAAAAGAAAAAACACTCTTAGGAAGCTACATTTCTATACTATAATAGAAAATCTGCCACCTGTTGTCCTACTTTCAGACATTTTTCCGAGAAGATATCTTTCAATGGATAGAGTTTGGACTTAGAGCAATGGAAAATTGATTGGCGAAGGAATTGACCTCTGTGGTCATTCCTTATTTGAAACTGAACATTACTAAATGTGTGAGCATTGGTATAGATTTCAGCTGTTCAGAGCAGTGAGCCTCCTTATTTGTTTAATGAGCCGCCCAACTTGTCTAGTGGTCAGCGTGCCTGACTGCGGATAAGGAGGTCCTGGGTTCGAATCCCGGTTCGGGCATGGATGTACTTTCTCTCTCTATCTATCCTGTCTTTGTCCATTCCTTGTATGAATGAGGTGTGAATGGTTGCCTACCCTATAAACGGGTACCTATGGCATGTGTGTACTTTCACCTTCATGGTGCTCTGATTAAGCGAAAGACGCTCCCATTTGACTTAAATTC
The DNA here is from genome assembly GCA_037975125.1 of Latrodectus hesperus. Taxonomy (NCBI): domain Eukaryota; kingdom Metazoa; phylum Arthropoda; class Arachnida; order Araneae; family Theridiidae; genus Latrodectus; species Latrodectus hesperus. The sequence goes on along the minus strand of CM075857.1, from coordinate 16,907,356 downwards.
GCATAGCCAAGGCATAGCGAGCTTGGCTTGTCCACAAGTGCCATTAGTAACAACAACAACAACAACTTGTTTAATTCACGATTAGACTTTCGGTTAAAATTGAAATGTTCTTGGTTTTGCTATGAATTAAGCATAGCCAAATGTTTAATTCCAACAATCCATTTATTAATATAACATGAGTGAAATTTTTTCTGAGTTTAAATATATTTCTTTTCTATCCTGATAAAATAAAAACAGATTTCAAATGTTTTCTTTAGTTTTTTTTATATTTTTCATAAAAATAACACTCAGGTTTTATTGTATATACATACACATCACACTCTGTTGCATCTCATTCTGCTCGTTTTGAAGATGTGCATGGATAACACCCACGCTTCAGCGGATTCAGAATTTCCTTATCTTCCAAGAACATCTTCATGTGAAATGTCGCATCTTCGGTCACGGAGGGAATGACATTCGTACAAAAATGCAAAACAACGCTTAAAGAAGTTCCCGGAAAAAAAAAATAATTATTTATGAAAGGCGTTTTGTATATGAATGTGGGAGTTCTTTTTCCCTCAGACTTCCCTTATGAACTTAAATGGATAATTATGCTGATTGAATGTCACATTTTTTATGATTGTCCTCACTTGTTTTCAAATCAATAAATATAAGAAACTAACCTAGTTTTAGTTGCATATTTTCCTTCATATTATTTTGCTCATTTCAGACATTTTTAGAACGAAGCATTTGAATAAAGGATGTTTCAAAAATAAATATAACATAATAGCACAACTGAGTGGAAAATTCTACTTCTTGTGACGTATAAACTGAAGAATAGCATTAGCATGGAAATTGTAAATGTAAATGCAAGTAAAGGAAGGAGATTCTTTAGATTAAAAATATACGCACAATGAATCATAAGTCAGCAAATAGAAAATAATTTGGATAATTTTTTATAAGTTATACGCGTGAGTTTCATAACTTAAACTGCGTAAAATCTTATATTGGTTTCTGATAACAGAAAATTAAAGTCTCAAAATAAATGTAATGGTAAGTTTCATTTATTTTATTTGTGCACTTATAGAGATGATAATGAATGTTATCAAAATTTTTATGAAATAATAATTTTTTTTTTTAATTTTTATGAAATTTGAATTGAAAAAAAAATTAAGGTTTACTGTTTATATTGGCACATTTTTATTACGTTTAATATACTCTGACTATTGTTTTATGATTGTTTTTGTTCATTCTGACTATTTCAAATGGGATCTATAAAAAGTATTTTCAGAAGAAAAAGAAGCAACATATTTCAAATGGGATCTATGAGCTATAAGGTATTTCAAATCTGTGGGGACATTTGAACACGAGGTCAAAACCCAAATCACTAACTACTGGTTGAATGGCTAGTGCAAGGACATTTCGGTTATTAAAGTCAATAATACAGTTTTATAAATGATAACTGCCGCCCAACTTGTCTAGTGGTCAGCGTGCCTGACTGCGGATAAGGAGGTCCTGGGTTTGAATCCCAGTTCGGGCATTAGTACTTTCTCTCTGTATCTATCCTGTCATTGTCTTTTCCTAGTATGAATGAGGTGTGGATGGTTACCTACCCTATAAACGGGTCCCTATGGCATGTGTGTACTGAGGAAGTCGGACTCCACACCAAAATAGGGTTCAGTTGGAAAAGTGGAGCAGTGTACCCCATGTTGCCAGCCTAGCTGGCAAACGGCAACGACAACAACATAAATGATATCTGGCATCAGTGGTGTAGGTGGCCAGTTTACAGTTTTGTTATTCTATGAAACTATTTTTAGAAGAAAAAGAAACAACATATGTTGTCATACCTCACAAAAAACTTCTGTTGTTAAACTTTTCACCGGACACTTAGCAATCTGCATATAAATTTATATGGGGCCAATTAGTGTTAATACAAATTACGAAGAGAAGTAAGCCGTTTCAGATTCGATATTTTTTTAAACATATTTGAAAGTTCTGAGCGTAATTTATATTATTTTCGGTATTTCAACATATGAAAAATATATTTAAGTAGATTTTGTCCTCATCAGGGACGTAAACATTATGAATTATAATGTCTACTAATTAGGCTGCCAAATGACGTAGTAGATACTGATTTCAGTTTCAATGTCAGGAGTTAATTCTAGTCGAGCAATATAAATTTTAATATCTATTTCTTATTTGAAAGCAAATTCTTTCATGCTCCTTTCTGCCATTTCTGTTACAAGGTTTATCACAAACAAAGCAGGGATTTTTATTTTCACAATGAACAAAACTATTCTTGAGAATCATACCAAAATTTAAGAAAATCATTACTAAAGAACTGAAAATGGCCATTAAAGAAAGAATAAGATATTCATTTCGCGATTCTTGCTTATGGCCGTGGTTTTCTAATGCACGAAACAAGCCTGCGATGCGTTTCTTTTCCCCTCAGAGTTTGCTGCTGTGCAAGCATCTTAACAAGCCTCTGATGTCTCATTAAAGAAAGCTCAGTGATCACAATGAAATAAGCCTTCACCTACTGCCCAAACAATGAACTCATTGTGAGGGATTGCAACATTGTCTTCACAGTAATTGACCTTCAGAAGGAGATTGTCTAGATTTGTACTTTTATCATGATGTGCTTGAGTGACTGTCCAAGCTTTTTATTCCGAACACGGTGTCTTCCCTGATTATATCGAGTGTCCGTTTCATTTCCCATTCGTCCGCCGCTCTCTGCTGTTATTTCCTTTTATAACAACACTGAAAGCCACGTGCTCAACTTGTCTCGAATTGCTGTAATGACTCCAATCACCGCGATTTGTTGCCATGATCCTTTGTTCCTTTCCAATTATGTTCCTTTGATTTGTGCCCATCGTAGAGGCAGTTTCCATATAAAACCACTTTCATTTTTACACATAGAATTTATTAATATATTTAGTATGATAGGAATAAATATATTTTGATATAATAGATATTTAAATATTTGTTTTGATTTCATATTGTGTTCCTTTTCGAATCTTGTCACATTGTCATATATATATATATATATATATATATATATATATATATATATATATATATATATATATATATATATATATATGTATATATATATATATATATATATATATGTATATGTATATATTATATAATATATATATATATATGTATATATATATATATATATATATATATATATATATATATATATATATATATATATATAAAACTTTTATTCAATGAAATAATTCTTAACACCCTATTTTAAGCTTAATTTAAATTTTCTTTAATATACTAATAAAAGATTAATGTAAAATTGAAAGAAAAAGTATGTGTTTTCTTATTTTTGTATGAGATCATTTTTAAATGTTAAAATCTCTTAATGTATAGATGTTAGTATGATTAATATTAAATGATTATTGTTCAAGACGCAATTTATTATTAATGTAGAGTTAAGGTCATTTCAGTTATTCTAAAGTAATTTTATATATGTATATAATTATTAAAACAGGCAATTTCCTCTCTTGGTTTACTTTTTCACGCAAAGATCCTTTTTTGTTTGCAACACTAGCTCTAAGTATTAGACCGAGACCTACAATTTAAAATGGATTCCAAATTACTATACATAAAGATGCCCGAAGGTGAGATTGATTATTTAATAACATTTTTCTAATCAAAAAAGAAAAACGGTAGTTATGGATAAAAGAAATGAAAAATATCTGCGTGAAGAAAAAAGAAAAAAATCAATTGAAATATTTTATGAAGAAATATAAGAAAACATGTTTAACTAAAAAGAAACAAAATTTAAATTATTCGTAAATTTATTTTTCTTTATTTTGAAAGATTATAAAATTGAGATATATGAAAAAGAACCTGCTAACTTTTTATAAATGATAAACATCAGTTTAATTTTACTTTTTACAACAAAATATAAATTGAAATTTTACGAATTTTAATTACACCCATTTATTTGATACGCTACATATTCGAGCAGCGACGACAGCGCTATTAGCGGAAAATTGTAAATATTACCAGAATGAATTCAGTACTTTGATTATATTAAAAATCAAAAAGAATGTTTATTGCAATGCAAAATGTATCTTTTTCATAATTTGATAATTTTATGTTTAATTTGAAAAAAGAAGCGTTTTCACTAGATGCAAATGCATAAGTTTTTAAACTTAAAATTATTGATAAATTCTCGAAAGAATTATATTCATGTGAATTATAAATATTTTTATAGAATATTTTTAAAATTCCGTGGAAAGTAAAGAAATATTGTCATGAAATGAAAATTAAAATCTGTGTAAAATTGATCTATGTTTAAAAAAATGTTTGAAACAAATATCACATTAATAATTAAAATTTTTTTATGAACTATGATCTTTCTTCTTTATAAGTTTCTAATTACTATTTGAAAATAACATTTCTTTACATCATAATAATAAGTAACTTAGATTTAGCTTTCAACAAAAATTTTAATAGTGGAAGCTAATTATAATAACCTAAAAATAAAAAATTTAATCCAATTAAAGTTTGGATTAACCTAGTTTTCCACCAGTTATTTTAATTCACAAGAACATAAAATAACAAACTATAAGTTTTTTGAAAAAGTATATCAGTCAAATAATACAAAATGTATTAATTACATTAACATAAATATGAAATAATATAGAATTTGAAAAGCAAATTTACATTTAAATTTTAATTTTTATGGGAATGAATTTTTTTATTTTACGTTAAATATATTACATGTTAAATTGAAAAGCATAAATTGTTTTTACAATTAATTCATATTATTTATTAAATGATAATTTTCAATTTTTTACATGACTAACATAAAATAGAAATTGTGAATCAATTAATTATGTTATTGACAGTTTGACAAATCTCATCTATTCTTGAACATACAAAATGGTAAAATTTGTAATGTATACAATTTAAGCAGAAATATTCGCTAATTAAATTTTTGTACACTACAAATGTTCACAAAGCACTTTTCTTCTATATGTTGTAAGATAGACAAAATAATAAATTAATAATAGAATTTTTACTCCTGATTATGCCTAGTAACAGATATTACATGAGAGATTATTTTTGTAATACATTGAAATAATTATTAACACGTATATATTAGAGGCTCTTGTGAGGTAACGATACTTGAAGAATCCTGATTATGCATAGTAACAGATATTACATAAAAGATTATTTTTGTAATGCATTGAAGTAAAATTATTAACACGTATACATTATAGGCCCTTGTGAGATAACGATACATTGAAGAATCCTGATTATGCATATTAACAGATATTACATGAAAGATTATTCTTGTAATACATTGAAATAATTATTAACACGTATATATTATAGGCTGTTGTGAGATAACGATACATTGAAGAATCCTGATTATGCATAGTAACAGATATTACATGAAAGATTATTCTTGTAATACATTGAAATAATTATTAACACGCATATATTATAGGCTGTTGTGAGATAACGATACATTGAAGAATTTAAAATGAAGTATTCTTTTCTAATATAAATAAAAATTTACATTTTTCAAAACAAATAACCTCACAATGACAAAAATACGATTATACAAAATAAAATAACGATATTTCTCAAGAACACGTGATTGATGAAAAACAATCGCCCAATTAACAAGTATTTCATAAAATTTTGGCTAAGATATTTTGACCACAGTTTAACATATTTTAAAAATGTCAATCCTGTTTGCTTTATCATATAAAAAGTACATTCCTGTAGTTAAAAAAAATTTGATAACCGCGGTAAATTTAATGAATTTTGGTATTCCATTCAATTCTAAACTAATTTGAAGAATGTTAACTTAATACTATATTTAATTACTATACTTAATACTATACTTAATTACTATACTTAATACTAATTTTATCAGAATGTATTGATGTTCAAATAATTGTAATTGAAACAAATTAGCTTTACAGTTACTATACATAAAACATTTGCAGTAGTACGTATATATGATACTATTACATTTACAGTAATCTTAAAGTCATTTAATCACAATATTAAGTAGGAGCTTCATCTAAGAGATTATTACTTAAAAGGCTCGTTTTATATAATAAAACATTTAAATTCAGGTAGAGTAAGACCTCGCACGGGCTATATGTTCCCTCAAGTTGAACGGGATATGAAACAGCGTTAAACGAGGCTATCTTATCATGTAAACAATGGGGTTAGAAGAAGATAGGTAGAAAATCGGTCAAGTATTTTATCATTAAATTTATTAATTAAAGTTTTTTATAATAATAAAACAAAAATTAATTTCTAACAAATATAGAAGCGTAATAAACGAATATACATATAAAAGTAAATAAAATTCTATGTCAGTATGTTTACATTTCAAATCATTCAGTCTCTTCTGTATTTCCAATTTTCTTCCTTTTTATCCAGAAGGTATCTAATGTAATTTACGTTTTCCTTTAGCGCTCTGTAAGAAGTTGTTGGATAAGGCAACTATAACACCCGAACTCCAGTCAAAATTTGGGTCATTTTCCATAAATTGGTTCTTAATTAATTTTATAGTGGTCAAACTGGTTTTTAGAAACGCTTTTGAAAGTCTTCAGAATCACTACTTTCAATATTTTTGAGTTCTAAGTCCGCTATAATTCCTTGAGTTCATCCTTAGAAAGACTTCTGCTGTTTCTTGCTCTATTTCTTCGACATCTTCCACATTTACCTCATGTAAACTGGTTTGTATTTCATTCATATCGACAGAGTGTTCAGCGTCCCTGCCCTTGTTTAGATCTGGAATACTCTTTCACACACACCCCTTTCAACTATTTTTCAGTTACCTCATTCCAAGAAAGGCTTATGTTTTAAACGGGATTCATGATATTGTATTTTTTTCCAAAACTCTCTTATTGTTTCCCTTCTCCGTCTGTTTTTTTTTCAAACATCTGTCTAAATGTTTGCCGCAAGTGAGAAGCCTTAAAATTTGATTCAACGTCTTGATCCATACTGCAGATAAATATTTCGTGTTGGATGTGTAAAATTTCTTTGTCTTACATAAATAAAACATAACTTTAATGTGTCGTATTATATTTAGTAGCACATAACAGTTTAATTAACACATTTCTTTTGCTCTCTCCTCAAATACGAACTATCTTGAATTTCAATAAATGTTCTGAACAAAGTATATTGAAGTACAATTAGTATAATTTATAATGGAAACCAAAGTCTAATTAAAAAAATTGTAAGCCTTTATTAGGTAACCTTTCTTGCGTCAGACTATCCGCTCCATTTTGTAAAGTATTTTTAAAAGGCGTCTTCTTGGAATGTCAGGATATATTGCAAGGAGAAAACTGTTGACACCCACACACGCACACACACACATGATAGTCAGGGTTTTTGCGGGAAATAACAATTGGAGATGTTCTTTGTGAGCGCAATTTAATTCCAGGTAAAAAAAAGGTGGAAATTTTTGTTCATCTCATGGAAATTAAAAGGAAATAAACAATAAAGGACGCAAACAATAAAATGTATAAATAGTAAATTATTAATATGTATTAATAGTAAAATGTACTTTTTCAACGAGTAGTCTTACTAATTTTATATCGATTATTACCTTTGGAACTCTGAACTGAAAAGTTAATTTATTATTGAAAAAATTGAAATCCGCGAAAATTTTAAATCTATATTATACTATCTTTACATATTTTGAACTATTTCTTTTCTTCGTATATTATGCCAAGAATGCAATTATTTCATTTTTTTAACCAACAAGCTTAATGCTTTGATAAATGTTTATCTGCTTAATTGTTTCCTTTGAATATTCTGGACTTCTAAAATATCTAAAAATAAGATGAGAGGTTATTAATGACTTTAATTAAGGCTAAGTGCCGTCCAACTTGTCTAGTGGTCAGTGTGCATGACTGCGGATAAGGAGGTCCTGGGTTCGAATCCCGGTTCGGGCATGGATGTACTTTTCCTCTCTATCTATACTGTCTTAGTCCCTTCCTTGTATGAATGAGGTATGAATGGTTGCCTATCCTATAAACGGGTCCCTATGGCCTGTGTGTACTGAAGAAGTCGAACTTGACATTAAATATGGTCAGTTGGAAAACTGGAGCAGCGCACCCCATATTGCTAGCCTAGCTGGCACACGACAGCAATTAAAGCTATGTGCATGAAAGAAACATACAATGGCGTATCTTATCCTCAATAATGTGTGTTCTCTATGTGCAAAATAAATACTGTCATTTATGTTGATTATTTTATTGGATTTTTACCAGTTTCAACATTTTTATTTTAAATACAAATAATATTTCAATTAGACGCATGTCATGACCTGTAACACATTACTACGTTTCTAACGTTACTGTGAAAAAAAATCACCCTGGATTAATTCTCTAAGTTTTAATTTCTGGTGACTTTTAAACAGCGCTTGATACAAAAAATTCATTCCTCGAGACTATCTAACGCATTTTAGAAGACATATGGATTGTAAGAAGACCTAAAATACTGATATATTTTTGCACGTTCTTTATATAAATATTAATTATTGCAAGAATTCATAAATTTCTTTTCAAAAAAAAATTTTTTTTTAATTTTTAATAAATAATAGTTTTTTATAGATTCAGAATATCATTTGACATTATCCTAGTTTTTGCAAACCTTAATAATTCAGATGAACCGGAAATTTTTTCTTGGAAAATCTGAACCATTGTAAGCAAATATTTTAGTGACACAGAAATTATTCATAAAAAGTGAAGACAGTTTTAATTTTCGAGTTATCCGGGTTTTATAACCGTTTATTGCGTTAGAAAACGCGGCTTTGCTTTTATAAATAAATAATCCGTTAAGTGAGGGATGTAGTACATGCATGCGTCAAAATTATAATGCAGTATGAAATTTTTCGTTCATTTTGAATAATTATTTATCCTTTCAAACTAATAATTAGCAAATATAGCGGCCCCTGTCTACAGCACCACCCTTGACGTCATCAACAAGGAAGTAAGTCCCTCTCCAGCAACCGTATGAATGAGACGTATATCTATGACTCTCATGTTTACCCTATTCCCTTTAACTTTATATGTTTAGATGTAATTTGTTTTATTTGTAGTATACATACATACATACATACATACATACATATATATATATATATATATATATATATATATATATATATATATATATATATATATATATATATATATATATATATATATATATATATATATATATATATATATATATATATATATATATATATATATATATATATATATATATATATTATATATATATATATATATATATATATATATATATATATATATATATATCTGTGTTGTGCTCAAATTGTACCCTAAATTGTTTTGATCTGTTTAAGGCATTTGTTCCCATTAAACCAGATAAGTGCTACACAGATAATTTTATACGGACTTTGTGGGGGTTTATTAATATTTGTTGAGTTTGTAGCAATTGGTGAGCAGCAATATCATAAGACTTAAAATTTTTTTGTTTAAAATTCTTTTCGAAAGTAGTTTTAGGTGCGAAATTATTTCGTAGAACAAACAGAGTATTTGTGAACCTTGGACTAAATACTCTTTTATTGCCATCTCTGCCCTACACAATTTCGAGAATGTGGGTCAAAAAAGGAGTTTTCCTATCGTCATACTAGTTATATGAAGAAAATCGCGAGATCACATAATCAATTATTACATTCATGTAGGCCGTGGTAGCCTAGTGGTTAGGGTATCGGCCTTCCATCCGAAAGGGCGGGATTCGATTCCCAATGCCGCCAAAGACCCACCGAGTACATGCGATATACGTGCTCGTTAAATCTGTGGAATCGGAAGTCCTGTAGTCAGTCGTTGAGCAGTTACCCTGGTCTGGGGAACATTTACTCCCCCTTCAGATTAATACCAATTTTGAGGGAGTGGATCGCCTGGTGCTGCCATCTATCGGAGGATTTGAAGAGCAAAAGTCGTACTTTCACCTTTGTGGTACTCTGATTAAACGAAAGACGCTCCCAGTTGACTTAAATTCGCATAGTCAATGCATAGCGAGCTTGGCTTGTCCAAGTGTCGTTAGTAACAATAACAACATTCATGTGACTCCAACAGCAAAGAAATTTATTTTATATAAAAAGCATAAATTCGGAATCCCAACATCGCCTCTGGAGTACCCGTTGAATTGGCTTCCCCGCCACAGTCCCTTGTTAAATGTTCTGAGTACAACACTTTAATACGATTCTCATTCGTTTAAAATATACATGACGTCAGATAATGTTTATCCACGTCATATCGTATTGAGACGGCGTTGTCAATCCGACTTATTGACGGATGTCCTGCCTGCCTTCAAACCACATTCTTTAATCGGCAGCAAGCAAGGCGAAGTTCACCATCGAGTGTCTGAGAAGAGTGTCGAAATTCATTCTGTTAATAAAACGATTTCTTATATGAAGACCAAAGCATCAGTTTGAGAAGCGATTTTTCATTGATTCAAGCCATTGGACATGGACAATAAAATGGACATGGACATTCAACATGGACAATAAAACAACAGAAATGACAAAAAGAAAAAGACAAAACATCTCTTTATGGTTACTTTAAATCGGCAAAGATGACTTAAATTTTTAAAAATTTTATTCATTAATAGAATCCTAACCGAATAATTGCAATATTTGTAAACAATCTCTTTTGAATCTTAAGATTCCATTGCCTTGCTTACAGCAACATTAAAAGTTTTCTTTTAATTCATATTGCTGAAATAATAAAAAACAGATTTGTAAAACATGGACTCTGAAAATCTTTGAATTTCTTAATGATTTTTTTGTAATGTTAATTATAGTCATGTAATTAACATTACAAAAAATATTAATTTTTAATATCATGAAATGATATTAAAAATACCCAAACTTTGCTGTTATAGGACTTTGTCTGAATATTAGTTAATATGTCATTTATTACCAGTTACTGTAAAGAAACGTTGTAAGCCTTATTTCCGTGTAATAATTTTGTGACAATCATAAAATGTTTAATTGTTTATTGAATGAGGTTTCAAAAGATTTTTCAGGCCGACCGATGGCTGAGTAGTTAGCGTTCTTGACTCCTGAGCTGCTGGTTCCGGGTTTGAATCCCGGTTCGGGCATGAATGTTTCTTTCTTTCTTTGTTCTTTCTTCTGTGATGTTGTATGAATGTGGCCCACCCTATAAACGGGTTTGTGGTGGTATGGCGCGGGTACCGCTTCTCGCCTCCGTAACTTGGTTCACAGGTGCCCGCTGGGTAACGTCAAATGAGTAGCAGCTTCTGGCCTTGTTGTGGCATAGGGTTCGTCACCCAAGTGTGCCCGCCGTTGAAAAAAAAAAAAGATTTTTCAGCGGAAAAGAGATATGTACGCGATTTCCAAATTGAGAATCTGAAGGAAATTGAAAAATCACTTTTTAGTAAAACCAAATACAATTTTTATTATAGCACATTACATATGACTAAAGTATTTATACTTTCTCTATTTTGGTTGAATGACTTGCTTTTTTTCTCAATACTTTCATATTTTAGTTTCGTACTTGTGTTAATCTATTTCGTAAAATTTATAAAATAAACCGGAGATTAAATGTTGAGTTGTTTTCACCAAGAAAAAGTGTCAATCATTGCTCAAATATCCTTTGGGAAGAAATGAATGACTGCGCTTGTCGTGGAGCAACCATTACACAACCGTCACGGTCATTCAAGTTGTGCAACTTTTGAAGTGCTTACAGAGCGTTGACTTATATTACCCAGTGACGCAATGTCTTCTCAACGCAAGCCACGTGAATGACGAGAGTTGATGGATGATCACTCTAAGAGATGTTTTGCAGGATAATAAACCTAAATACAAAGAGAAACAATGCATAAAAATAGATTTTAAGACAAAAACTAATGCGTTACTGTAATTCTGATTAAATAATAATATATTTTAAGTGAAGTTATGTTCGGAATACGTAAATTGTTTGATTACTTATTAAATCAATTTCTTTACAGAGTAAATGATACTAAACAACGTTTGAATCGTTGAAACCCAGGGGAAAAATTTTATAAACCATGATTATAGTACTCGGTAGTTTGTTACTGATAGCTCCACATCTCACTGACTATATATACCTATGTGTCGTGTGTGTGTTATTCATTCATAATCTTTTGTTGTTGTTTTCCTATGACACTTGGACAAGCCAAGCTCGCTTTGCCTTTGGCAGTACGAATTAAGTCAATAGAAAGCGTCTTTCGTTTGGATCAGAGCACCACGAAGGTGAAAGTACGACTTTGCTCTCCTTAAGGTGCCTCGTCATTTTGAACCACGGTCAGGTGACGAGGCCACACCTGAGCTGGCACCTTCCTCTCCACATCCACGCCACACCAGCGGAAGGACTTTGGACGTCACAGATGAACGTGGACACGTCCCCTACCCACGGAGCTCCAGCAACCCAGTGAAGGAGAGTACACCGTGTTCACCCTCCCAACCACTGCCCGCGGCAAATGATGCTTCACTTTGCTGAGCTTACGGGAAGCGGCGTGAAGTTGCTGAAACACTGGAGCTCTTTCATAATCCTTACCTCTTAGTATCAATTCCTCCATCAAGTGATTTGAATATACAGTGATAAAAAGTCTATCACAAACAGATTTTAAACTTTTTTATAATCAACAATGTTGCCAAAATAGTTTAATTTTCTTAGAAACCATATTCATAGATTTGTCTTTCAATACATATATATATATATATATATATATATATATATATATATATATATATATATATATATATATATATATATATATATATATATATATTACGAATTTAGGGGGATTTACAAAAAATACAGAAACGTTATTCATAAATTTATATTTTTGATTAATCTTATAACATGAAATTAATGATATAAATAAAAGAAAATTTATTTTTCTTTGCAGTTTCGCTAGTAAGAAGCAAGGTGGCATTCTTTAAACCGTCAGTTGAATCAGTAATAAGAAGGGTAAGAAAATTTATTTATATATCCGCCTACATTGAGAAATTGATTTTCGAATACATGTGTCAAATTTTTGTAATTGTGAATCTAAATCTCAGAACTTTCCAATTTTCAAGCGAGTTTTTGCTTTTATTGTGTGTCAAAAAGAAATTAAGGTACAGGAATTTAAAAATACTTCGCGTCTTTTGAAAATTAAAATAAAAAGTTGCATTTTCAAACTAGAAGTGGCAAAAAAAGTGATATTTTATTTTATTTTACTACATTTTTTAAAATTTATATGTTTTTTTTCTATTGTGTACTGATTAATCACTATAAGTATATGGCATTTTTTGATATTTATACATTCGGAAAGAATTGGCAACCTCATCGTCATCACAAGTGAGACCATCACTTTAAAGCTGATTTTCTCGAAACTTTGTTTTTGTCAAAATCTCCAACCCTCCCCCCAGCATTAACCTCAAGCTATGAAGTTGATACTTGTACGAAACAAGCTACTAATACTAGCTATTTTTTAAAGGAAATGTTAAAATTTTATTAAATAACCATATTGTTGTATACTTTTAACCATATTTTCTTCCGCGTTGAATTATTTTTTTTAAAGATTTTTTCTTCATTTCAAAGAACATTTTCACATACTTGACGCTTAAATTAAATTATAAGATTGCTTCATTACCAATTGTGTTCAGATTTTAGTCGTTTTGTTAAAGTGTCTTTAAAATTTGACATATAATCCATTTTACAAAAAGTGTGCTGTATGCAATTAAAATGTTTTCTAATTTTTTTAGTTTTTACATCATAATTTATCAGAAAACAAGATAAAAGAAAATTAACGTTTGAGAAAAAGATACCTCAAACGTAGATATATAGCTTAAATGGCTGTTTTTTTTTCTGACAACACTAATTTCAAGATTTTTACTACTTGTTTGTCTTTCTTTTCTTTTTTCTTTCTTTTTTTTCTTGTAGCTATTAAATTTTTTCACTACTTGATCACTCTTATCAATGTTAAGAGTTTTCACCGACTGAGAAAATCTAATTTATTAATCTAACATCTTGATAACTTTCAAAACAAGGAACCAGCGATAAATCGACTTTAGTAATATCAATTTGATTAATTTAGGAATGTTATTTTCAATTGAGTAACAACAGAATGTGAAGAAAAATAATGCAGTGCTCAGAAAGCAATTGAAAAGTAAGTGCTGAATCATAAATTTAAAAAAATACGCATTAAAACTAATAACAGTTTACAAAGGGATGCTCCTAAGACGATGGCGATTACCAAAAGGAATCATAAAACGCATAATTTACTATTATTTAGTTTGTTGTTGTTGTTGTTACTAATGACACTTGGACAAGCCAAGCTCGCTATGCCTTGGCTATGCGAATTTAAGTCAATTGGGAGCGTCTTTCGTTTTAATCAGAGCACCATGAAGGTGAATGTACGACTTTGCTCTACACACTTACCATAGGGAGCCGTTTATAGGGTAGGCAACCATTCACACCTCATTCATACAAAGAAAGGACAAAGACAGGATAGATAGAGAGAGAAAGTACAACTATGCCCGAACCGGGATTCAAACCCAGGACTTCCTTATCCGTATTCAGGCACGCTGACCACTAAACAAGTTGGGCGACGTTATTTAGTTTAATTTTACATTGCGGTGAAGCCCGACCGATGATGGAGTAATTAGCGTCTACAATTTTGGTTAGAACTTGGTTCAAATACTGGTTCGGGCATAGATGTTCTTTCCTCTGTGTGTGTTTCTTTCAAGGTAAAGATGGAACACCCACTGAACGCCCCACAGAAAAAGTTGTTATCACCTTCGTCCCTTGTAAAAGCTGAATCTGATTAAATTCTAAATTGCAGCACACTTGCAAGATTCCATAGTAGAGACACTTATTTTAGCACACTTGCAAGATTCCATAGTAGAGACACTTATTTTAGCACACTTGCAAGATTCCATAGTAGAGACACTTATTTTAGCACACTTGCAAGATTCCATAGTAGAGACACTTATTTTAGCACACTTGCAAGATTCCATAGTAGAGACACTTATTTTAGCACACTTGCAAGATTCCATAGTAGAGACACTTATTTTAGCACACTTGCAAGATTCCATAGTTGAGACACTTATTTTAGCACACTTGCAAGATTCCATAGTTGAGACACTTATTTTAGCACACTTGCAAGATTCCATAGTTGAGACACTTATTTTAGCACACTTGCAAGATTCCATAGTAGAGACACTTATTTTAGCACACTTGCAAGATTCCATAGTAGAGACA
This sequence comes from Latrodectus hesperus, assembly GCA_037975125.1. Classification (NCBI taxonomy): domain Eukaryota; kingdom Metazoa; phylum Arthropoda; class Arachnida; order Araneae; family Theridiidae; genus Latrodectus; species Latrodectus hesperus. The sequence continues at coordinate 16,892,099 of CM075857.1, read as the reverse complement.
CTTATTTTAGCACACTTGCAAGATTCCATAGTTGAGACACTTATTTTAGCACACTTGCAAGATTCCATAGTAGAGACACTTATTTTAGCACACTTGCAAGATTCCATAGTAGAGACACTTATTTTAGCACACTTGCAAGATTCCATAGTAGAGACACTTATTTTAGCACACTTGCAAGATTCCATAGTAGAGACACTTATTTTAGCACACTTGCAAGATTCCATAGTAGAGACACTTATTTTAGCACACTTGCAAGATTCCATAGTTGAGACACTTATTTTAGCACACTTGCAAGATTCCATAGTAGAGACACTTATTTTAACACACTTGCAAGATTCCATAGTAGAGACACTTATTTTAGCACACTTGCAAGATTCCATAGTAGAGACACTTATTTTAGCACACTTGCAAGATTCCATAGTAGAGACACTTATTTTAGCACACTTGCAAGATTCCATAGTTGAGACACTTATTTTAGCACACTTGCAAGATTCCATAGTAGAGACACTTATTTTAACACACTTGCAAGATTCCATAGTAGAGACACTTATTTTAACACACTTGCAAGATTCCATAGTAAAGACACTTATTTTAACACACTTGCAAGATTCCATAGTAAAGACACTTTTTTTTAACACACTGGCAAGATTCCTTAGTAAACTCACTATTAAATTTCTTTCAAAAACTTATCCCATTGCTCAAGATTTTATTATTAATTAAACTTGCTATCTTTACATCCTGCTCTCCAATGCTTCATTAAGGCCAGCAAGAACTTAGAGAGAAACAACAGGTTCTTCACCGGCGTTTATTATCTTTTTACATGTTTATAACTCATTTCTTTTAACTTCCATTCATAATCATTTCTTAGACACTTCATTCTTTTATTTTTAGTACAGTACAAAAGGGTAACTTTCTGTGTAATTTTTAGTGAGTGGATGTTAAGTTAAAGTAAGGCACATTTCGGTTGCACAAAAGTGTTGATTGTGTGTGCGTCCACACAATTTTGGGAATTCGCTGCGATTGTTCACCTTGCTCCAATGATTTTTCTAATGAAAAATTGTCAGTTTTTATGCCATAAATGACTTTGTGCAACTTCAGATAGACTGCGCACCTCTGATAAAGTGGTTTTATTGATTTTGTTGTTGTTGTCGTGTACCAGCTAGGCTGGCAGTATGGGGTGCTCTGCTCCACTTTTTACAACTGAACCGACATTTGGTGAGGAGTCCGACATCCTCAGTACACACATGTCATAGGGACCCGTTTAAAGAGTAGGCAACCATTCACACCTCATTCATACAAGGAAAGGACAAAGACAGGATTGATAGAAAGAGAAAAAAAAAGTACATCCATGCCCGAACCAGGATTCGAACCCAGGACCTACCTATCCGCTGACCACTTGACAGGTTGGGCGGCTATTGATTTTGTGGTTCCATTTATTGAAATATAAAATGAACCGGGATGAGAGTTAGGGAAATTCTTAACCTTTTGGATTAAAAATGAATTTATTCAAAAAATAGAATATTTTAATTGCATTTTACACAATGAATGCAAAATTTTAAGTTTGTCTGAAAAAAATCTGAGGCGATTGATGATTCTTTTTCGCATAAGAACATTTCCGCGCTACCCAGAAAACTTTGACTTCACGAAGTAATCATCCGCATTGTCGCTATTTTTCACGGCTCCTGTTTCGCAAGGTCTGCTCTTCTTTTCGGACGGACGCGCATTGTTCGGAGACCAAAGAAGTGCGAGTGAGCAATTTTCGCAAATTCACCACGGATTTTGATCAAATAGAGTAGATCTACATAAATGTCATTTTTTACAACATGCTTGAGATTGTAATGATTGAAAATTTGATTTCTTAAGAACAGTTTGTGTATCTTAAATATCTTTCTCCGCATTAATATCGAAGAAAATATTCGTGGTGAAATTTTCTTAATCTGAGGTAATGGAGAGTTATTTTGGATGCGAAACGCTGTTCTCACAGCTTTTAGGGTCTCATACATTTTTATATTATTTGTTCTTACCAAATATTTTAGCTTTAAAAAATTGAATATTTAAAGGCGAAAATGTATTTCTGAAACAAAACGTCTTCAAAAAGTATTGTTTATTGTGCTGAATGCTATTGTGAAATTACAAAGCTTAAGCCCGGTGCAATGTTCCAGAGCAAAATTTGTTCTCTTTAATTACGTCGTGGTGAGCTTCTTCGTAATTTAAAGGGAAGATTTAATATTATGATGTGCTTGTGAGAAAGAAGTATGTTTCCAAATTGAAAATTAATAAGATTGATTACAAAATAGACACAAATGATTAAATTTTAAGTAAAAACATTTTCGGGAATTAAAATTTACATACTAAAATTATTATAAAAAGTGTTTATGTAATAAATTAATTAATTTCTAATAAATACGTAAGGAATATTAATGCATGATAGATAATATTATCATGACTCAATTAATTAAAATTAGCTGTGTAATAATAATATGATTTATTAAATAATTACAATAATTCTTTTTCAAATTTCGTGTGCAATACGTTTTTTTTTTAATTTTTAAATTTTGTACCATTTATTCTGAAAATGCTTTCGAAACCTCATGCTTCATAGATAGAAACTTTCCCTTTCTACACTTACTTCCAAAAATTTAGCACGAAGATGTAAAATGCAAAAAATCAACAAATACTGCTTTGATTGACACAAAATTCGGCAAGAAAGTGGTATAGATATTTATGCATAAAATCAATAATTGTATACAGAAATGAAAACAATATTAAATTTTTGTAAGTTATCAAATAATGACATACTGGAGATTTAAACAGCATTATGTATAAAGTGAAAATAAATAGGATAAAATGAAAAAGGACATTAATATAGGATATGTGATCCCCCTCATCTGTACGCCGAGCTGGCAGCCGAATGGTTAGCGCTCTTGCCTTCGGTTCAACAGTTCGTGGGTTCGAATCCCACCTTGGGCATGGATGTTTGTAGTGGTTCGGATTAAACTTTAAACCGTAAGTCCCGGACTAATTAGCCCTCGTGTGCAAAAAATGACCGTTGAGCGACCAACAAACCAAACGGTTCAACAGTTCGTGGGTTCGAATCCCACCTTGGGCATGGATGTTTGTAGTGGTTCGGAATTCACTTTATGCTGTAGGTCCCGGTCTAATTAGCCCTCGTGAGCAAAAAAAATGACCATTGAGCGACAAAGAAACGAAACAAACCCCCTCATCTGTATACAAAATTTACACCCTGTGACCATGCTTTCTTTTAGGTGGTCAACCACCGCAGAATTAAGCAATAGCCATTCTTGTAGAGCAGTTTCCACCTCAATAAGAGTGGCTGGAGGAGGGAAACGTGAAGATACAGCAAGGCTGAGAGCATCCCAAAGATTTTCAATGGGATTAAGGTCGAATGAATATGCTAGCCACGCCATACGTGCAATCCTTTCACTCTCCAGGTAGTCATCGAAGATGTCAGTTCTAAGGGGACGTGCGTTATCGTCCATTAAAATAAAAGTATGGCCAACTGCTGCAGCGTACAATCTCACAATGTGATCTAGGACTTCATCTCGGTACCGGACAGCCGTTACAGTACCCCGTTTAAAGATGTGCAGGTCAGTGCGGTATCCTAATGAAATCCCTGCCCACACCATAATGCTTTAGCCTCGGAATGCGTGATGTTCGGTGATGTTTTGGGGCTGATTGTGTGTTTCTTGTTCACGCCATATCCTTATACGCTTGTCATCTGACTCCAGAGCAAATCTTGACTCATCAGTAAACATGACATTGACAGTCAGACACAGTCCAATTGACTTGTTCGCTGCACCACTTTAATCGTGCCCCTCTTGATTGGACGGATAGGCAAACACAAACTCGTGGTACCCAGGGGTAACGCACATGTAATCTTCGGCGTACAGTAGCTGCAGATATTACCTTACCAATGGACGCTGTAAGCATAGATGTCACACGTGTGGTGGTCGCTCTGCGATTCCGCTTGGCTAAAATCGCAATATATCGATCTTCCGCGGAGTTTGTAACTTCTTGGGCGACCAGCTACGGGCCTTCGGACAACTGTCTGTGTGGTTTGGGATTATTTCCATAAACGTGAAATTACAGAATGATGAACGTCGAAAAAAGAGCTACATCTGAGATCGATTGTCCTAATTCAATGCGCCCCACAACACGCCAGCGCTCAGAAACTTCCATTCGTCTTCTGGAAGTCATAGAAACACGTATTTCTTTAAAACAAATTGTACGAAAGTTTTGAACACCCCATCTCTCTCTCTATCAGCACTTACAATCAACTTCTGTAACCTTTCACAACCATGCCCGTACTGATTCGAATCCCAGTTCGGGCATGGATGTACTTTCTCTGTCTATCCTGTCTTTATCCTTTCCTTGTATAATTGGGTTGTGAATGGTTGCCTACCCTATAAACGGGTCCCTATGGCACGTGTGTACTGAAGAAGTCGGATTCCACACCAAATATGGTTCAGCTGGAAAAGTGCTTAATAATCCCCATAATGCTTAATTAGCACAAGACAAAGACAACAGAATGACACAAATATTGGAGTACTTTAATTTGTTTTCACGAGTGAGAGTTACACGAAAACATTCATTTGCGCGTTACTGGATTTTTTTTAACTTCCGTACATACAATTAATTATATGGTATTCAATGAGTTTCTTTCAAAAATTTTTTTATTTTACTATGATTGAAACTGTTGTAATATATTAATTACTTGTCTTATATTGCTCATTAACAGATCCAAAAAAAAAAAAAAAAAAAAGAATTTTGTACTGTTTGAGGAGTCAACTCGTCATTTAAACGCATATTGCAATTGCGAAGCAATTGGCTGGGTATATTGAATTCTGTAGGCAAATTTAAGTATACATTAACGTATAACAATAATTAGATGCTTTCACATCGAGAAGAGGACAACTGAGGACGAAAAACGCAGTGGTTGTTTATTGTTTATCTGTTTCTTGTACATTCCAGCAGCTCTTTTGAGACACATGAAAAATAAATGCATAAATAGAAATTGCTTACCACAAATCTATATTTATGTACCATTCTAATTTCCTTTTCTGTATAGTTAAGTATGCAAGCGGTTAATACCAACGCGTCAAGGATTACAGTGTGTATTTATATATTTTGTGAATGACATGCGAATGAGCTTCTCTTTTATGGGTTCCAAAATTTTGTTTTGTTAGTGTTAACTATTTTTACAATTTTTTTTGTTCGCAACTAATTGCTTCTGCAGTAAGCGAGAATTTTGAAAAGCATATTTACGAAATATTGTAGATGTTTAAAAAAGCAACAATTACAATGAACATCAACAATGATTGAGGTGAATTCTCAACTTTCAATTATTTTACAAGGCCATATAACTACTGATTATATTTTGGGCTTACGGCACACAAATTATAAAAGCCTACTCACCATCCCACGACACAAGGAATGTCATCCAGACTTGATGAAATGCATCAAAATTTTCATTCACACTCTTTTCGCAGTCACGCCGTTTAGTTTCTCGATAGTATGGATACTTTTGAAAATCATCTTCAACTTGACATATTGTAGAAAAAATAATTTGAGCAATAATAAATTGGGAGAGAATGTTATGAACAGGATTGATTTATTCAAAGGTAAGGCTTTTATTTTTTAATCAAAATCGAAGTATTTTTTTGATATTATCTTTTAAATCTCTCTCTCTCTAGCATTTCTTTTCTTTTCTTGCAGTCATCGATGGCTCTTAAAAGACACCACAGAAATCATTTTGTTTCATTTAAAGAAGTGAAAATCGATACTTGAGTCTCTTTTCGTGCAAATGGTAGGAGCAATGTTAAAAAAAATGCGTGAAACACACCTACAAAGTGCATGAAATAATTAATCTGCTGCACAACTAAGCCACTTTTCGACGAGCAACTGCATAAAAATATCTAGCGCAAAAAATAAATAAATCCTCAGGATATATCGAAGAAGTGGATCTTCCAGCAAATATCCACTTCTTCGATATTCTTCCAGCAAATATTGATTTATATATAAGGAGAATTTCATATATACGAGGTATGTCCGGAATATACGTATAAAAGTTGAATAATAACTTTATTTTACAATTATTCAGGTATTACAATATGGTCTCCTTCAAAGTACTCACCCTGAGACGAGATACACTTCTGCCAACGCCGTTTCCACTGTTGATAACATTGCTGAATGTCTTCAGTTGTGGTGCTGTTCAGTTGCCGTGTCGTTTCTGCCTTGATGCCTTCCGCATCTCCCAAGTGCCGCCCACGAAGCATCATTTTGCATTTCGGGAACAAGAAGAAGTCACAAGGGGCTAAATCGAGTGAATAAGGCGGGTGGTCTGTCATGGTGATTGAGCTTCGGGCCAAAAAGTCACGCACAACGAGCAACGTGTGAGCGGGCACATTGTCGTGATGAAGCAGCCACCTGCCCCCTTTTGCCAAATTCGATCGAACTCGGGCCCAGCTTTCCAAGAAACTTGATGTTGATGCACTGCTCCTCAATCAGAGAGGCTCCATGCCGACGGCAGATGAAAAAGGGTAACTTTCAACAAGCAGCCGCACGATCCTACTTACACGCAGAGTGGTCTGACTCGAACTGAGCGTTGATGGGATTGGTTACAGCAGTAGTGACATCTGGCGGTGACTGCAAACAGTAAAACAAAGTTATTATTCATTTTTTATACATATTTTCCGGACAAACCTCGTATGTCATATTTCATGCACAAAATATTTAGCTACTCATACATCAATGATTTATATTACACATACTGGAAAAAAATCATTAGTTTAAAGACCAAAATTCTTTTCCATGATAAAAACAATCTGTAGAATTTTTAATCAAATAACCCCGAGAAGTCTTTGTTTTGCACTCTTTCAAATTAATATTTTTAGTCAAATAGTTGATACAGTGATTATATTTTGTGACGATATTTTTTAAAATTTGCCTTGTCCAAATTTCAGGGTAAGAATACAAAAAAACTGAAACAACATTTTCAAAACTAAAGTTCGTTTAGATTTCAATATCAGGTTAATGAGAAGAATGGATTTTTAAAAAATTCACACTGTTTTGATACAGTCTGGTTTTCAGTAATGTGTGTGAATCACACAGTTCTTTTTATTCAATTATTACATTTAAATTAACTTCTTTTCTATGTCTTCTAATCACAAACATGACACAGATGAACACACTGAATGCTGATACGCGTATGAATCAAATTCATGAGAAATCAAATTACAAATTCATTCAAAAACAGAAGCTGATATAAATAGGTCTGAATGTATTTGCTTTGGAGGCGAAGCTCTACACCACAAGCAATTTTGTTACCTATTTGTCTGAAACAGGAATCGAAAGTATGAGCACGTGACCAAAAAAAGTAACCATTCAATTGGCAGGCTGAGTAGAATATTGAACATACTTTTAGTAATATTAATTAAATAAACCATTTTAGCTTTATGGCTAACGCAATTCAAAAAATTTACCAGAGTAAATTTCATAATTGTCAATAAGAAACACTTTATTCTTGATGGCGTTTATAAACTATTTAACTTGAAAGGACATAAAGAAAAGTATATTTTTTATGTCCTTACAAATTATCAAATAAAAAATTAAGTACATTTTTCTTCCGATATTTTTATACCATAAATATTTGGAATTTACGGAAATGCTAATTTTAGGTATTTCTTTCACCATGTAAATATGTTATACTCATGGTATATATTGAAGTATTTTAATATCATTGCCTTTTCGTTAAATAACAGCTTTGCGATGCATATTTCATTTTCTGAAGCTATTGCAACACTTGTAAAGTTAATCAGTCTCAAAAGGAATTCTAGATTTGTTATGCCGATTCTACCATGTACATTTTATAAATTCACTTCTTAAATTAAATATTTTTTCTCTGTTTCCTAGGCTAAAAGTGGCGTGTAATATGCCATTTTACTTTCTGAAGTTGTTAGCTATTTTAATCCTTGTCCAGTTCATTCAGACTCAAGATGAAAGTGAGTATCATTTTGAGTATCTTAAATTATATCATATATCTTTCAAATAATTTATTGCATAATTTTTCATTCATTTGTTATACTTACTATAAGCACTGTTTTTTTTTAACGGATTTCATTGTTAGAATGGTCACCAGTGTGTATTTGCTAATTATTACTGTAATAAGTAACATTAAATGCATAATTTCTTCTAAATGGTTACCCCTTCATGAGCAATTGGCGAGCTATACTTTCATGTTCTTCGGCAAAATTTGTCATTTCATAATTTTCGAAAATCTTTCAAAAATCTTTTTTATATTAATCGAATCAACATAATTAAATTTGATTAAGAATTCAATCTAATCTAGTTACTTTCATTGACAATACTTTGCATTATATGATAATGTATCGTAGATGGTATTGCAAACGTTTTTCACTATTTAACAGTATATTATCAATTATTATTATGATTATTATGAAAATATCTTTTTTGTAATCTCGAAACAATAAATTATAACAATTATAGTACTATAAGAAAAATCTTGAAAAAACATCACAATTATAAGTAAAATCAAAAACTACTTTTTCAAAGATGACAAAACAGCATTCGTGTATGTGTTATCTAATTTCCAAATAATGGTTTTTGATTTTATTTGCCTTTCGTTGTTGTCTTGTGAAAAATAGGATTTTGGGGTGCGCCGCTGCTTCACTTTTCCAATTGAATCGTTATTTGGTATGGAGTCCGACTTCCTCAGTACACACACATGCCATAGGTACACAATTATAGGGTAGGCGACCGTTTACAACCCACTCATACAAGGCGAGGACAAAGATAGGTGAAAGAGAGAGAGAGAGTACATCCATACCCGAACCGGGATGCCAACGTAGGACCTCTCTATCCGCAGTCAGGCACGCTGAACACTATACAGGGTATATTTGCCTTTTCTTTCAAATTTATGCAAAAAATTTATAAAATACCATGATTACTCCAGTATTTGATACTTTTGCAGTTACCAAAAGTTAGGTAAAGATAATAGCAATATTTTTCAGTAAGGTGTTTTGAAATTCTATTATATGCATCGGGGCATCTAAAAACATTTTTGCACACATAAAAGATGCATTGACTAGTTACAAGATAGAAACCAGGAAACGTATTAAGACACCCACACCGATAAATGGGTATATAGAAAATCAGAAACGTTTAATCCATGTCCGGGTATTCGATTGTGGCAGGAAAATTTAATTTTCATTTTGAAGATAGGGCTTCACTCATGTCAAAAGTGTCGTTGTTACTTATGACATTTGGACAAGCAAAGCTGACTCTGTCGAAGGCTTTGCGAAATTAAGTAAAAAAGTGAGTCTTTTATTTAATCAAAGCACCAAAAAGGGGAAAGTACGACTATACTTTAAGACTTCTCAGATAGATGGCACCACCAGAGGACCCACACCCTCAACTTGGACTTTGATCTGGAGGGGAGGAAATTTTCTCCTGGTCATTATACCCACGGTAACTGCTCAATGACCGACCACGCGACTTTCGATTCCACAGGTTTACGAGCACGTATATTGCATGTACTCGGTGGATCTTTGGTTGCATTAGGAATCGAACTCAGCGCTTCCGGACAGAAGTTCGATGCCCTAACCACTAGGCTACCAAGGCCATGTAAAGAGTTGAGGAACAGTAGAATTAGTTAAAAAATTTTCTAGAAGGGCTTTGGTCAAAAATATGTTATTATATATAGACTTGAATTATTATTTCACAAGAAAAAAAAAACTTTCAAAAATAATTTTTCCTAAAGTGGTTGAGTCTAATTTTTTTGGATGAGTAATATGATATAATGGAATTATTATTTGAGAGCCTGAAAATACACTGCTCAAAACAATTAAAGGATATTGTAAGTTTTACATAAAATAAAGATAAAAACGATTTTTTTTTGCTGAAAATGGAAGAAGAGAATCATAAATGAAAATTTTTCTGATTTTCAAACTGGGGAGTATGTTATTTTGAGTTCGACGTCAAAAACGTCACTTCAGTGGCAGTGAATGAAATTTGACTTTCAACTGAATAAAAGACAATGAATACAAGGAAGATCGGTATTCAGTGACTGCTTTGATTCGATGAGTACGATGTCCCAGCGAAGTCATTTAACCGATTCAGAAGCTTGGAGAGTTGTTGGTAGGTTAGAAGGGGGCCAAACTCAAGCAGGAGTAGCGCAAGCCATTGGAGTGTTACAAAGTGTGATTTCCAGGATCTGGAACCGTATTTTGGAGACTGGAAGTGCAGGCCGAAGACCAGGGCAAGGTCGTAGACGGGCAACAACGCCCAATGAAGATCGTTATTTAGTGTTAACGGGTCGGAGACACCGAAATATGAACGCTACTTTTCTCCAACTACACCGTCGCTCGGCTACTGACACCACGGTTTCAACTCAGATTGTCCGAAACCGGCTCCATGGTGTAGGTCTGTATGCTCGCCGACCGATGGTATGTGTTAAACTAACATCAAGGCATCGTCGCGACCGCAGGGAGTGAGCAACAGAGCATGTGAACTGGAGGAGAAATGAATGGAGCAATATTATATTTTCTGACGAGTCCCGTTTTTCTGTTCATCCTGATAATAAGCGTATTTTCATCTGGAGGGACCATGGCAGTAGGAATAATCCAGGGTTCGTGCACGAAAGTGTCAGATTTGGCGGTTGGGGAGTGTTGGTGTATAGTGGTATCTCCATTGACGGGCTCACAGACCTCTATATCATTCGAGATGGACCTCTGACTGGTCGCCGATATAGGGATGAGATCCTCAGACTTTTTGTAGTCCCTTACGCTGCAGCAATCGGAGATGGCGTCATTTTAATGGACGATAACTGCAGGCCACATCGTGCTATCCTGGTAAAGGATTTCCTTTTCAAGGAAGGAATCGTACGAATGGAATGGCCAGCATGTTCTCCAGACAAGAATCCAATAGAGCACGTTTGGGACGCTCTAGGAAAACGAGTTGCTGGCCAGCAACCCCCACAAACCCTCCAAGAACTGGAAAGAGCTCTTCTGGAAGAGTGGGACAGAATACCCCAAGTTGTGATTAATAGCCTCATTGACTCCATGCCTCTAAAGTGTTCAACGTTGCTGGCCGTCCGTGGAAACCATACCCCTACTGAAAATGATTTCCTTTGAAGACAACACCTTTTCTTATTCTTTTTTTCCCATATGCACAAATTGTGTTTTTTTAATTTTGTACACTAATGCGCGATAAAATGCATTTTTTCTGCCAAACATGTGTAATTTATTCTCATATAACCTACTACGTCTGTCGACCACGTATCAATCAGCTAAAAAGTTTCCCAGCCACAAGATCCATCTAAAACCACAATATCCTTTAATTGTTTTGAGCAGTGTATAATAATGCGAACGAATAATTATATGAAAATGTGTAATACATGCCAATCAAATTGAGAAGATATTCAACTAGGTCTCTGTTTTGTACAGAAGCTCGCTTTGATTAGACTGATTAAAATATTACAGGACAGTTTAGAAGGATTGGGATGATAAAAATTTGATTTTGAAAAGCTATGAAAAACTTAATTTTGGTGATGAAGAATGTATAAACGTTTCGTTTAAAGACTTCAAAATAAATTATATAAAGTCAGAAAACAAGGAGGAAATTGTGGTGTAAATTTAAAGATGGTGTCCTTTCCAGTCATTGTTTGTAGGATGAACTAGTAGTGAATATTGCGTCTTTCAGCATCGTAAAAATATAATCCTATTAATGTCACCTCTAACCTCCGCCTAGTTGCAGAATTAGACTTCCTGGAATGGAAGTGTCTGAACTCCATCAATAATTTTTTCAATGATTTATTTCAAATGAATGCACAAATTACTTAGATCAATAATTGTATCATAGCCTAATTTTTATATTATTAATGGTAATTTTTCGAAACATTTGAAATGTAAATGGACTATGGATTTGAGGAACGAGAAAATTCTGTGGGTTTTTTTTCATATTTTACATCATCTACTCTGGTCAGCGTGCCTGACTTGCGGATAAGGAGGTTCTGGGTTCAAATCCCGGTTCGGGCATGGATGTACTTTCTCTATTTATCCTGTATTTGTTCTTTCCTTGTATGAATGATGTGTGAATGGTTGCATACCCTATAAACGGGTCTCTATGACAAGTATGTAGAGCAAAGTTGTACTTTCACCTACTTTGTGCTCTGATTAAAACGAAAGACGCTCCCAATCGACTTAATTCGCATGGCATAGCGAGCTTGGCTTGACCAAGTGTCATTAGTATAAACAACAAACAACAACAACATCATCTACAGTCTTTTTTCCGTGCTCTAATGATCCATCTGATTCTGTCAATTCGTATTTATTTCGGTAGATGTATGGATCATAAGACGCTCCCAATCGACTTAATTCGTATAGCACAGCGAGCTTGGCTTGTCCAAGTGTCATTAGTAAACAACAAACATAAACAACATCATCTACAGTCTTTTTTCCGTGCTCCTATGATCCTTTTGATTCTGTTAATTCGTATTTATTTCGGTAGATGTATGGATCATGTACGACCTCTGTAAGGATGTGTGCTTTACAGTGTATTCCCAGGCCGTGGTGCCCTGGATGGTTTGAAAGTTGTTCTTACTATCGGAAGATAGGGAGTTCGAATCCCGACCGGCCGAAAATCTGTCGTGTTCGCTAAAGGTAGCCGTGGCACGTTAAAACAAGGCATGGTCGCAATATCCTCCAAGTGAAATGTTACCTCTGGGAGTGGGAGGCCAAGTATTGGGGGTCTTCGGTTTTGTCCTGGATCGAAATCACGAAGACTCCACCCGGCTGCTTCTAACTGGTAGAGCCCAACCCAGGGTTAGGTACAGGGAAGCATGCTGCTGCAACAACAATATATTCCCATCTGATATGTTGCTCCTACATTCAGATTTTAACAGGCAATTACTATATAAGAAGGCCATGGTAGCCTAGTGGTTAAGATATTGGCCTTCCATCCGGATGGGTGGGGTTCGGTTCCCAATGCCGCCAAACACTCACCGAGTACATGCGATATACGGGCTCATTAAATCTGTGGAATTGAAAGTCCTGTGGTCGGTCGTTGAGCAGTTACCATGGGTGCAATGGTCTGGAGAAATTTACTCCCCATACAGATCAATGCCAAAATAAGGGAGTAGATTCTCTGGTGCTGCCATCTATCGGAAGATTTGAAGAGCAAAATTCGTACTTTCACTTTTATGGTGCTCTGATTAAACGAAAGACGCTCCGAATGGACTTAAATTCGCATAGCCAAGGCATAGCGACCAAGGCATAGCGAGCTTAGCTTGTCCAAGTGTCATTAATAACAACAAGTATATAAGATCCAGAAGTGCTATTTTGTGTTAATCGAAATTCTATGTTGCTTCTCTGAATTTACCATAATATTTGTATATATAATGGTAATTGTAAATAATGACTTTATAATAAATGATGAGCTTGTAATTTTAATACACATCACAATTTTCAATAAAACTCTGAAATCTTGCGTAAAAGATATGTCTTCAAATTTTGGATATTTTTCATGAATTCGGACAATGGTGAACTGACACACTATTAAAATGGAATACAACTAATTTCATTTTTGTTTTACTTACAGAATTTTCAACTTTAATTTATTATAAGAACACAGGATTATAATCCCAAGCTGAATAATTACATATTTTCAAAAAATCGAATTTGTAATTAACTGTTTCACGTATTAAAAAAGTAATTTTTCAATTTAATTTACAATACTTTTAGTACAAAATTGTCGTCCCATTGCAGGCAATTTCTTCCAGTGCGACTGCATGGAATATTGGCAGTGCGTCGGGAAAGGGGGTGCTCCTTACTCCTACTGCGCCTACACTCACAAAGTGTGTTGCTTTGTAGAATCTGAAGAACTGACGGTGGGGATCCTGCCCAGGAAAGGGAAGTTGTCATCATGCGGCCAGAAAGGTGCGGACAGCGGGAAAGACGGTGTTTCAGAGGCTGGGGAATGGCCCTGGCATGTAAGTGATTTTAAAATACTCACAGTGTGGCTATTAAATAACGAGATTGTCGTTGTAAAAAGTTTTATTCTTATTTTATACATAATTATTTATTATCCTCAATGTACACCCCTACTCTATCCCTACAACGCTCCATGCGAATTTTCCATTTTTGGAAACAATGCTGGAAGTCATCTTTTGTCAACTCCTTCAGTACTCTTGCCGCTTTCTCTTTAACAGCTTCCACGGACTCAAATCTTGTTTCTTTTAATGCAGATTTCACCTTAGGAAACAGATAGAAGTCACATGGTGCCAGGTCTGGCGAGTAAGGTGGATGCTCTAAAGCTGTTGTGTTTGGCCAGTTTTTGCGAGTTGCTTGTTGTTCAAACGTGAGAATTTTTGGCACCATTTTGGCGCACACTTTTTTCATGTTCAAATTGTCATGTAAAATTTGCCGTACACATTCTTTATCAATGTTTACACTTTCAGCTATTGCACGAATACTCAATCGACGATCAGACCGTATCAAACTAGCAACTTTTTCGACATTTTCATCCGTTTTTGACGTTGAAGGGCCGCGAATTATCTTCATCGCCTTGTCGGCCATCTTTAAAACGTTTGAACCATTCAAAAACTCGTGCACAGGATAAACATTCACTGCCGTACACTTCTTTCAGTAAATTATAAGTTTCAGTACCGGTTTTTCCAAGTTTGAAGTGAAATTTAACTACAGCTCGTTGCTCTATTATTACACAAATCATTTTTTCGCCAAAATAAAATAACATTGTTAACGGAAATGAAGGTTATGACTAAACCGTGTTACTAACGCAAATGAGGCTTAGGGCATTTTGAAGAGAAAGCTTCACACTAAACAGCTGACAGTCAATGGCGGACTACGTATGCGCACTTTTGCCGCCGCAGCGTCAGTCTCTTTATTTAATAGCCACACCTCGTATGTTTCCAACATAAGCAGTAGTGATACGCGTAGTAAGATTTCTGGAAGAAAGTAAATCCATAATGTAAATATGAAGTCGTAATAAAGATAGAAGATATGAGAACAATCCATTATATAAAATGTATCCACAAAATACAATCTATGAAGAGCAGCATTAATCTGTCTTCAGAGACCCAAAGCAAATCTTCCTTTCTAATTGATATTCTATGTTTAAGACTAAATCTTAATAATGATAAATATCGTGTTTCCGAATGATTGAATCTCTATTCAACTGTTGTTGTTTTATATGACACAAGCTCGCTGGGCCGTTGGCTATGCCAATTTAAGTCAGTAGGGTGCGTCTTTCGTTTAACCATAGCACGACGAAAGTGAAAGTGCGTCTTTGCTCTAAGACTCCTCCGCTAGATGGCACCACCAGAGGATCCATTCCCTCAATTTTGACTTTGATCTGGATGGGAGGGGGAATTAGGGAAATCCATTACAACCAGGATAACTGCTAAAACGACCAAACACAGAACTTTCGACTGCACAGATTTAACGAGTACGTATATAGCATGTACTCCGTGTGTCTTTGGTGGCTTTGGGAATCGAACCCCACCCTTGCAGAAGGCAGACCGATGCCTAACCACTAAGCTACCACGGCCCCTCAGCTATTGTGAAAACTATGATCATGCACAGATTAGAATTGTATACTTCTGAGTAGAACCTAGTACTGGTTGTTAGCTCAATTCAACTCCTTATAATCACTGCCAAAACAGTGAAAAAGTACAGAATATAGCAAGAAAACAATAAACAAGAGAGTAGCATTATTTCAGTTATAAGAGGTTCACATAATTTTATCTGCATAATCAAGTTACCAATGAAGAGATTATATACAATAAGGAAATAATATTCGACAACCTTATATATCTCACCGCATTAAAATATTATGAAATTGTCACCGAATTCACTTAAGCTTACTGAATGTAAATGGCAAAATTTCCTTAATGCTCACGGACAAGATAATTTAATGATTCTTTTCATTTGTCGGATTATTTTTTGTTTTTTGTACTTTTTACAAGTCATTAAATTGTTTAAAAAATAATAATCAACATTTCTCTTTTGTTTTTCTCTGTTTAATCTTATATATCATTAATTTCGAATATAGACAGAGACTTATATTCAGTAGCCTAGCAATCGGCATGAAAGAATAGGTGCATTACAAAAGTGATAACTTGAAAGTCTTCCTTCTCCGACAAATAAGATGTTTTATATGTACATGAATTTTAACTTGATCTATTGTTAGAGGTATTTTTACTATTCTGAAATGGATCTCAATCTCTTTTCTATTATTTCAAACACAAAACTGCGAAATTATGAAACAGGAAACTTGCTACAAAGAAATTGCTTCGTAATTCTTACTGATTTCATTTGAGCTTTAATTTGTAGTGATTAATTTAATGTATATTTCTTAATATATTTAATTAAATATAAAACAATTACCTGTCAATAAGATTTGTTATTGTTGTTGTCGTGTGCCAGCTAGGCTGGCAATATGGGGTGCGCTGCTCCACTTTTCCAACTGAACCATACTTGGTGTGGAATCCGACTTCCTCAGTACACACATGCCATAGGAACCCGTTTATAGGGTAGGCAACCATCCACACCTCATTCATACAAGGAAAGGACAAAGACTGGATAGATAGAGAGAAAGTACATCCATGCCCGAACCTGGATTCGAACCCAGGACCTCCTTATCCACAGTCAGGCACACTGACTACTAGACAAGTTGGGTGACATTAATATTTAATTTTGTTACATTTTACTTTTATATAATTTATATTGTTAAAGTTTAAGCAAATTGTGAAATTTTTGGAATATCTCTGTTTTTACTAGCATTTAGAGAATAGTGCTTATTTCATTTTGCACTATTTATTATATAAAAACCACATTTAATTGGAAGGAAGAGAGAAGGACAGAAATTGGAATCCACTGCACGCATTGATTTACTAAAACGTTCAAGCGCAAAGATAGGATTTAACGTATTAATCTTACTTAATACGCAAAATTTTAGAAAAACATATTGGTAAAGATTCAAATGGGAATTGATATATTGGTGAAGTTAATCTCATATAGTCTTTTTTTTTGTATTTATAGTTTACCTATCTACACATATTGCTATTATTATTGCTGTAATGCGGAATAGTTTAAAATGTTCTTGATCACATAACAGTAAATAGATAATGTTAGTAACAGAAAAATTTTGTTAGAGAATTTTTTTATATGTAATTAAAAAAAAATTATTTCTTTTTATATCGACAGGTGGCAATTCTGGAGAAGCCCCAAGACCTGTACGTTTGCGGTGGATCTCTTGTGGATGAATATTGGGTAATGACTGCAGCTCACTGCGTCGATGACTAGTAAATATGATTTTTGTAAATAATTATGACAAGTTTTAACTAGAACGAAACATATCTTTCTATGTTAAAATACGATAAGCCTCTACCGAAAGAAAAGATCATTTAATAAAATATGAAAAATACTAAGTTCATTAGTTAAAAAAATCTGATTCTCATTTCACACTTCTCCACTGAATCATTTGAATATATGTAGTACGTCACACACTTCTGCCATTAAGACAGAAGGGGATCGAGTTTGCGAGGTTAGTGCCAGAAGCTGAGGCTTCTTTAACTTATTTTGATACCTTGAAACTCGAAGATGGTAAACTCAAATCTACCATCCAACAGCCGCCACCTGCTTTGGTAGATGAGCTATAGAATCTTGATGAGGCGAGAAGTATCACCGGCACCTACTCTCTTATGTTGGCAAACAGTACACCTCGTGGAAAATTTGTACGTTACCTTACCGTCAATTCCTATACATTTCTTTATTTACCGTCAATTCCTATACATTTCTTTATTTACCGTCAATTCCTATACATTTCTTTATTTACCGTCAATTCCTATACATTTCTTTATTTACCGTCAATTCCTATACATTTCTCTATTTACCGTCAATTCCTATACATTTCTCTATTTACCGTCAATTCCTATACTATTCCTCTATCTCCCAGTTCTCGACCGGACCATCGTTCGGTGGCATGACATTCCATCATTGGAATGTCGTCCGGCACAATGGATATCATCTTTTTCAAGATCGACCCATTTCGCTGCTCCAAGATGGTACTTAAGCTTTCGCTATCGTACACCAGTTTGCTCCTTTCTTCCGCGATCCTGGTACAAGACAGCAGGAAGTGGAGGCAATCCCCCACCACATTGCACGAGATCGGATGCCCTCGTTTATGAAGATATTCCGGAACACGTCCGTGTCCAGTGGCTATTCACTACCAGAGAAAATGAACGCTTAAACTCAAAAAGAGTCCCTTATTTGAAAGAGAACAGCCATCCTTTAAAATCAGAATTGATATCTAGAGAGGGATCGAAGCTCTGCCCACACAACACTTCCATGCGTTAGTTACAGTTCAGAAGCAGTGGTTTGTTTTCTTTGTCATTCAACGGTCATCTTTTGTTCTCTAGGGTTAAATAGACCAGGACCTACGATTTAAAATTAATTCCCAACCACTACAAACGTTCAAACCCAAGGTGGGATTTGAATTCAGAAACTGTTGAACCCAAGGCAAAGCGCTAACCTTTCGGTTATCAGCTGGGCTTGGAATGAGTGTTTTAGAAGAAGATAAATGTTTGATTGCCTGATCTGTATTCTAGAGAGAGAGAGAGCTTCCCATTGTTTATTACAGTAGATTTTGGCCTATGTACGTTTCGGAAGATCAAGAGTTAAGGAACGCAGTGATCACTTGATCCAATACATCATTAAGTCAAGGGACCTTTTCATTTCAGTGTTGGCAGAAGATAATAACAGAAAAATTCTGCATTTCTCTAGCAGACGAGGCAAGTCTCGAGATAGAGCCCTAAACTTCGACTCCAGATGGGAATTCTAACGCATGCGCACTTGAAGAAAGTAGTAGCAATAATTTGGCGGTATAAAATATGAATATCATTCAGACTTAGTTTTAGCAACGCTAACGGTCTTCGATTTGCTAATTTACATTCCTATTATTTCTTGTGTGCGAGCGAAAAGCTATAAAGATAAAAAGAATGGGCATTTATGTATCATTCCGTCAACCATTTTTGTCTTAAGAATAAATCGGTGAATTTCGCAAATTTTAATAATTAATTTTCAAAAAATGAAGGAAAAGCAGATTTTATTTTTATTTTTATATAGCACCATATAAAATACAATTGAATAAAATATTTGTTTACATTTTATATGGTGCTAAATAGCATCATTAACGACATTTATTTTTTAGCAGATAGGGTCGACGGGATATTACGTAAGTACCCAAGAAGAGTGGATTGCAATTATTGCATTTCCTTATGATTTTTGTATTTTATTGAAGATAAACGTTTAAATGGGTAAAATTAATTTCATTAAATAAGTTGTTTTTGACACTTTTTTAATGGTTTAATTATAATTTTATATCTTAAGTTTTTTTTTTCCATAGCTAAAATTAAAATTTTTATCAATTCAAATTAAAAATTGCATAAAAATTTTTTCACACATTAATTGTTTTAATAAGTTTTGGATGTAATATAAATTCTAATAAAAAACTGCATACTTAAAAGATTTTCTTATTCAGTGAGTACATTGTCTATTTTTTAAATTAAAAATTCTAAATTAGATAAATCACAAGCTGTAAATATTGAATATCTGTAGCTCAATTTTAAGAGTACAACTCATTTATTTGTAAAAAAAAATTTTTCGATTTTTAAAAATGAGAAAATTTACAAATAAATTTCCTCATTTATATGCGTAAAAGATTTGAAGACATTAAATGCATCTCATTTCCTTCTGATTTTAGTGTTTTAATAAAGGTATTATATAAATATAAATACGAATAAATATACCAAAGAAATTATACTATTTCTTTGTACTGTTAATTATACTATTTCTTTGTGAAATTATACTATTATACTATTTCTTTGGAATAAATATACCAAAGAAAATATTTATAAATTATCCCTTTATCATGTTTACATGACAAGTGACTGGTTTCATTATAAAATCATTATTTCAAGTAGTTTTTTTTTCTTTTATTATTCACACTTTATCGCACTCATATCACAAAACTATATTTTATGTTTGTTTTAAATACAAATTAATTTTCTCAAGTTGTTTCTTTTAATTAATTAAATTTTGTACCATGTTTAATTAAAAAGTATTTATTTATTTATTTATTGTGTGCATGCATGATTATTTAAATAAGTTTCAATTCAAAAACTGCAGTAATAAAATATTTTTTTATTTTTTGTGTTGATCGTCTATCTTTTAAATTAAAAATTCTTCTAAGATAAATCGCAAGCTTCTAATACAATAAATATCCGTAATTCGATTCAAAGTATAACTCATTTATTTGAAAAAATAATATTTTAGTTTTTATAAATGACGAAATTTATAAATAATACAGAATTTAGTAAATTTTCGCAGTTATATGTGTAAAATATTTTAGAAGGAACTTAGTATTTTAAACAATAAAAATATGAGTTTTGGAAAGGGAAGTTTAAAAAAAATGAGTAAAAATACTCAATAAGATAAACTTTCTAACAAGATAAATTTATCGCTTTATTTATATCGCCAAGTCACTGAATCATAGCCAAAATCTTCTGCAGCCGGCGATCGGGGCTCTATCTCGAGGCACTTGTTGAGGCAAGTGTTTCAATTTTGCGTGTGATGATAAGAAGAATTTCTTCGTGTATGCGACGAAATTTTTTTCCAGTAAATGTTGTATTTTTCATAACAATGTGTATATATATAAAGTAAAGGAAATTTAATAGTTAAATTTCCTTTCTTTTACACTCAATTTTAAACAATTTGGAAATGACGAAATATTTTTTTGCTTTTAGCCACAATTTTTTTATATATCCATTAGATTTTTAAAGGTTCCTGGTGTGCTATTTGATTCAGCCAAAAATTTATATCTTGACAAAATATTGAAATGCATAAATATAATTTCCTGATGCATTTCTGATATAAATTTAAAGATTTTGGTAAGATACTATTCTAATAATTGTGATTTAATACTATCCTAATAATTATTGTAAAACACAGATACTTTTTACTTATGAAAATCTTTTTAGAATTTAATTTTAAAGGAAATATTAACGAATAATAATTATTTATATACCATTGTGTTCCTGTTCAGCCTTATTTAAACTTTACTTTTCCCCTTATTGACATGGTTTTTGAGGTCACAAAAATCATTTAATCGTCGTGTTAAAGTTACGCGATTTAGTTTCGACAGAGAAATCTGGAGAGGGACAACTCTCGTCGACAAAGATTAATATAAATAATATTGTGCAACGATTTTTTGTGCTCTGTGTGCAATATCCATACATTTCCATTTCAAATTTAAGTATTGAAAAACTATAATTGGGCATTCACTTAATGAAATCTTTCCAATGAAGGCATCAATTATTCTTTTGTAATCTATTTACCATCCTTATTTCTTTTCCCAGTTTGAGTAATTGCCTTGTGAAATTGTTAAGTATGATATAAAATGAGGAACACACTTAAGATAAAACTACAGGAAAATGTCTTCTGGATTTTTGGACAACCTTCTTTGAAACGGCTTTTATTGATCGAAGTTTGTATTACTTACTGATAAACTGCCTTTTAATAGAGAATCAATCTAACTCAATTGTTGTTAGCCATTTTGATCTCCTGTAATATTTTATCAGAATTTTTTCTTTCTTTTTCAATTATTTGATCTTCAGTGTAAAAACAAAATATGATTTTCTTTTTCAAGTGCAAAAAAGAATAAATTAATTTTTCTCAAATAGTTGTTTGATGAATAATTTAGGAGTTTTATTCTTTTCTAATATCTTAATTTTCTGACTGTGCAACTGCAATGATTGTGAAGGCATATTTTAAATAAAATTTTAGCACAGAACTTTATCATCCTAGATATTTTATATTATTTCTGTCCTTATTCACTCATATTCTCAACCAACCACTTCCTATATTTAAGTGAAACTCCTCAAACCTAAATTTTTTGGAATAGCTTATCTTTTTCTTGTTGTGATACAACTCCTATAAAAAATCTGATTTACTTTTAGTGCATCAGTAAATATATTGCCATAAAAAATTCTCAGAGGAGGAAATAATCATATTTTTTCTTCCTTGTATAAATATTCAAAGTTTTATTCATTCATTCATTCATTGTCGTGTGCCAGTTAGGCTGGCAATATGGGGTGTGGTGCTCCACTTTTTCAACTGAACCCTATTTTAGTGTGGAGTCCCGACTTCCTCAGTACATACATGACATAGGGACCCGTTTATATGGTAGGCAACCATTTACAACACATTCATACACAGAGAGGACAAAGACAGGATAGATAGAGAGAGAAAAAGTAGGTCCATGCCCGAACCGGGATTTGAACCCAGGACCTCCTTATCCGCAGTCAAGCACGCTGACCTCTAGACCAGTTGGTCGGCGTTCAAAGCTTTATATTTAATCTTAATACATCATGCACATGTATAATTAATTATACAGATATATGTTAAATTTTAAGCGGAAGTATCACATTCAATATTTTTTCATTTTAGTTCATCTTCCCGGTTTTTGAAAATCAGAGTTGGTGAACACGACGTTTCATCTTCCAGTGAACGACATCCTCACGAGGAATTCGATACTTCTGGCATCTTCCTCCACCCTCGATTCAACAACGAAACTTTAGAGAACGACATTGCTTTGGTTCGGGTGGCATCAGCAGTTCGCCGTCGTCCCCACGTCAACATCGTGTGTCTACCCGAGACGAACGTCGAAGAAAGAGAACTCATCTCCTCCTCCTCCTGTTACATCACGGGGTGGGGGAGGAGAACGGAAAGTAAGCCCTCAGTTTCTCTTTTATACTTTTCATTTTTAATTTATTTTCACCAAACCTCTTCATTCGAATATTTTTAATTTAATCTAAGTTGTTCTCAAACATCATTTCTCTATTCCTTATGTGTCTAATACATGTCAAGCAACCTACAACATTTAACATATTTACTGTCAAAGAAGAGCTCCAGTGGCTCAGTAGCTTCACGCCGCTTCCCGTAAGCTCAGCAAAGTGTCGCATCATTTGCCGCGGGCAGTGGTTGGGAGGGTGACCACGGTGTTCACTTCTTCACTGGGTTGCTGGAGCTCCGTGGGTAGGGGACGTATCCACGTTCATCTGTGACGTCCAAAGTCATTCCGCTGCTGAGGCGTGGATGTGGAGAGGAGGGTGCCAGCTCAAGTGTAGCCTCGTCACCTGACCGTGGTTCAAAATGACGGGGCACCTTTAAAAAAAGAGCAAAGTCGTACTTTTACCTTCGTGGTGCTCTGATCCAAACGAAAGACGCTCTCTTTGACTTAAATCGTACTGTCAAAGGCACAGGGAGCTTGGCTTTTCCATGTGTCATAAGCAACAACAACTGTCAGAGAACATTGCTTAGTTATATGCTACGTGGTGAGTCCTCTGACATCCTGCTCGTTGTCTCAATTCTACATGGGATGTTAGTAATAATTCGGGGTATTAGGTCCACCGGAAAGTTCTGCCCGTTGGTCGATGACGATGTTGTTAGTACCATGTCAGAGAAAGATCTTTTCCTTACAACATCGGAGATCGCAGAAAGCTTATTTCAGCTCAGCAAACTATTTCGGACCCTATTCGGAAGATAGGATTGGTGTGGAAAGATTTAAAATGGGCGCCACATGCATTAAGAAGAATTGTCATGATCCAGTCATCACATGCCTATCTCTGTGTCTTTGGAACAAAATCGATCGCTTCCTGGGCCGGATGATAACTGGGGAGGAAAAGTGGATTACCTACACGAAAATATCGTGATAAAAGGTATATTATGCAGAAAACCTAGATCTAGTATCATCACCTAGAAACAAGGTGATAATTGTACGGGTGCCAGGGCACATAAGTATCGACGGTAATGAAAGGGCTGATGAACTTGCTTAACAAGGATCGTCTTTTGCTCCCATCGGTGCAGAACCTTTTTGTGAGATCAGTTTGAAGACCGCAAAAACCAGTGTTCTTAGATGGGAAAACGGAAGATGTATGAAGCTTGGCTCAACACTCCTGAGTCAAATCCACGCTAAAAGTATGATCTGTGGATCATCAGCGAGGATTCCCTCTGAAATTCTAAGATGCTCTAGGCAGAAGATACGTTTAATCGTAGGCTTCATAACTGGGCACTACTATTTCAGAAAACACCTCCATAAAAGGGGACTGTTTCAGCAAGACCCTATCTGCAGGAAATGTCATACGCAAGAGGAAACGGCAAAGCATATAATTTAAGAATGCGAGGCTCTTGCCCTCTCCCTAGATTAACTTCTTGAGGCATCATCCATACTAGAGAGTTACACCCAGACTCCATGAAAGTGTTATCGGACTTTATTAATAAAGTGGGTGACCCGAGCAACTGGAACTGGGAAACATTGGGTTTTGAGTTAATAGTATAAAATGCTGATAAAAGCAGAGGTGCCCAATGACATACAAACCCAACTCTAAGAAGAAGAAGTAGTAGTAGATCTAGTAACTCTGAAATAAATTTGATTCTGAATATGACAGTGTTGTGTATATGGTAGGGCATTTGAATACCAATACATTACCAGCAATAAAAATTGAACGAAAATCTCGATTCTTAAAATTATTGTCAGCAAATACATAATTTAAGAGGAACAGTCCAAGAAAAGAGACCAGCTATGTTTCAAGAAAGTGCAGTCCAAGAAACAGGACAAGAAAAGAGTTCGTCAAAAAAATTGCAGAACTAGGTTGTGGAATTTGGTCCTATTAATCATATTCTCCGAGCGTATCACCCTCCAATTCTCAATTGCTTTCGTCCTTACAAAATTTTCTGAAGAGCGAAAATTCAAAAATGAGTGGTTTCAGTTTTTCGCTTGAAAAAGTGAAACATTTATTTTTAAAAAAGAGTATAAAAATTGCCCTCGCGTAGTAAATTATTAGTAGTAATGGCCCTATTATATTATTTGATAAATTTACTGACGTTAAGATAAATGTGTATTTTATTTTATTCCAAATATGGGCTGAACTTTTCGGTAGACCTTAAGTTATTTGAATTGTAGGGCCATATCCTAGTTAGCTCTCGTGTACAAAAAGTGATCGTTGGGTGACAAACAACCAAACCAAATCGAAAAAAACTGTGTGAAACAAAAACATTGTTTCATGCTTTTAACACCATTTCTAGGTGCAGATATATTCGAAATGCCTTTTAATTTCAGGGAACATAAAGGATAGGTAAAAAGGTCAGTTGAAAGCAGCTCAGCCATATTGATTTAAAAATATCGTTAAATGTGTTTTCTCAAATAAATGTTCTTCACAACAGACGAGCACAAGTCTTGTAAATATTTCAACCCAGTAGTGTTTTAGAAAGAGTTCTCGGAAGCATTCATTACCAATACCATTAAGCACTATATTACGGGCAAACTTACTGCTTAAAACTGAGCACTTATTTTCTGGGAAGGATTATAATAGTTAGCTGAATTTAGGATTAAGTGATAAGGAATAAAACTTAATTCTAGCCTTACTTCCAACATTTGTTTCAAATAACGGCGGACGCTTGGGTGACGAAACCTTCGCCACAACAAGTCCAGAAACTGCTACTCATTTGTCGTTACTCAGCGGGCACCTGTGAACCAAGTCACAAAGGCGAGTAGCGTTACCCGCGCCATACCACCACAAACCCGTTTATAGGGTGGGCCATATTCATACATCATCACAGAAGAAAGGACAGAGAAGCACAAAGAGAACAGAGAAAGAAGGTAACATCCATGCCCGAACCGGATATCGAACCCAGGACCCATAGCTCAGAAGTCAGGAACGCTAACCACTCAGCCATCAGTCGGCTAAATGAATTAGTAATAACATAATGTTTCTTCTTTGCAATATATTTATCCCAATTAATAGTGATAAAGATTAATAATGTTAGACAATTATGCAAAATTCAATTGAAGATTTCCGAATTATGACGTTAGCATTCAATAATATTAAATTATGTAAATTTTAATGCTTATTAGTACCTAACACCATATCAAAAAATATTGTACATGTTAAGAGAATGTCTTGTCATAATATTTATTTCCAACCATGTGAAGTATAAATGCATCATGCTTTTATCCACCTCATATCTAATGGGAAAAAAACATTCTATAGTTTCTTAGATTTTAGACCGTAGGAAAACTCTTTTTTATTTGGCGCCACATAGTGGACAGACAATATGATATTTTTAATGTTTGATTTTCGGTAATACAAAAGAGTTCTGCTTAAAATTTCATTAAGATTGTACTGACTTTTGAAAAACTTTTAAACTGTGATAAATGCAAATATTTAATTATTGACATTATCCACTTTGTCATTAATTGAGGAAAACATTTCTGTTATGAAGTAAAAATGGAGTGGCTGTATTTGGAACAAATTTAAAACTCAAGATATCCTCGTTCATTTTATTATTTCTTAATATAAATTTAATATATGGATGCTCATAACTTTGGCATTTTTACCATTCGAAAATTCATAATAAATAATCCCGCACGATCATATATGAGGCAATAATCATTATCTTAATTAAAGTTTTTTGACTTTTTCTCAGTAAAAAATGCTTCGATTTAATTTATTTGTGTTTTAAAATTAAATTTTATTAAATTACGAGAAATATATTTAAAAAATACACAAATTGTTCTTCTAGTTTAAAAAAAAAAGCTTCATTTCGAAAGTTATAACTGAGATTAAAATACCTGATTTTTTAAAAAATATTGTTATCAAAACTTTTGCTTATTAAAACATTGAAAGCTTTTATTAATTGATTTATCATATTATACTTTTATTAAAATAATTTTCGCCTGGAGAAACCCAACAAACACATATATATTAAGAAATTAATCAAGTATATATATATATGCAAACTGCATGAACTCGAAATAAATATGCAGGCTTAAATACGCTGAACACAATGGTACTTCGACATATGAATTTTATTCGCCCCGTAGCCTTGCTCGGATGTGAAATTGCTCGTATCTCACTGCAATTTTCCCCATTGAAATTAATCCGTTCGAGCTCCCGAAACACCACCCCAGTTGTTTTTGTTAGGTGTTTTTGAATAAGAAAAATGTATTTACAAGAAGAAACATTTACTTATAAATAACAAAAACATATTTTATAAAAACATACTAAAAGAATAAGTGAAGTGCTTACGGAAGAACACTGCTTAGTTTTCGTCACTGGTCTTCGTCTTTTTCGTCACACATCGTTCATTTTCACCCTGCAGATCGTTTAAGAAAACTGTCCAAGGAGGTTTGCTTATGCGGTGCGCATGTTAGTGTCTTGTCGTGACCTTCGAGAATAAGTAGTCTCGAAGGTCACGGAAACTCTCCAAGGAGGTTTGCTTATGCGGTGCGCATGTTAGGTCGTCGTGATCTTCGAGAATAAGTAGTCTCGAACGTCACGGAAACTCTCCAAGGAGGTTTGCTTATGCGGTGCGCATGTTAGTGTCGTGTCGTGACCTTCCAGAATAAGTAGTCTCGGAGGTCACGGAAACTGTCCAAGGAGGTTTACTTATGCGGTGCGCATGTTAGTGTCGTGTCGTGACCTTCGAGAATAAGTAGTCTCGAAGGTCACGGAAACTCTCCAAGGAGGTTTGCTTATGCGGTGCGCATGTTAGTGTCGTGACCTTCGAGAATAAGTAGTCTCGGAGGTCACGGAAACTCTCCAAGGAGGTTTGCTTATGCGGTGCGCATGTTAGTGTCGTGTCGTGACCTTCCAGAATAAGTAGTCTCGAAGGTCACGGAAACTCTCCAAGGAGGTTTGCTTATGCGGTGCGCATGTTAGTGTCGTGACCTTCGAGAATAAATAGTCTCGGAGGTCACGGTCGTGTGCTGCCGTGTAGTGTGCGATTCCTTGTGTCTCGAATCTCGCTCTCCTCTCAAAGCAAAACATCGCTTTCTCTAGTGAGCAATAGTCTAGTCTACCTTTAGTCTAGTGATCTATTTAATATGTAATCTGAAATATATAAAATCAATTTTGATCTAATTTTTTCCACTGAGAAACATAATATTTTGGTGGAATATAGCTGATATTTTAAATTTAGAAATCATTTATTAAAGGAAGTCTTATAAAAGTGAAACATGACTAACCGCAAGATAAGTGTTAAGTTCACAAGTCTCCACATGGAACCTCAGATTCGACTTTCGATGGTAATGTGAGTTTAATTTTCCTCTAAATCGAACCTCAACTAATGAGTTAGATTCTGCGTTTCTCCTCCCATTTGACATGTGACAAACAGACTGCGAGGCTCCCTTCCAGAAGGTGATAACGCAACAGGTGTCTTCGTTAAACACAACTACATTTATTAATTATTAGGATAAAATTTCATGGATATGACAGTTCAGTCTTAAAAAAAATGTTTGTATACTATAGCTACAGAATTTTTTTCAACATAATGACGGTTGTTGAAGATGTAGAATGTTGAAGCGAAGAAACTAATAGAATGCTTAATGAAAATAACGCCAATCTTCACCAATCATTTTTGATTGCAGGAAATTATGCAGCAAGTAACTTTCTTATAAGTAACACCCAGATGATACCTATTGACTCTCATTCAAGAGAAAACCATAAAAGTTATCCAAAAATATTTTATTGTTCCAAAAATATATGTTGATATTTCACTTCTTGAACTATGGTGTCGTCACATATTAATTGCATTTCAACATATTTGAAAGACATGCATCTTCCTGATGTGTCTTTCGGTCGTGTGGTTTACAGAGATCGTTCTCTTGCTAATCCATTGTACATTCTTTATCTGTGCAGATTCCAACCATTCCCACGTGCTAAAAGAAGTGAATGTTCCCATTTGGAGGCAGGACCGCTGCGAATCAGCACTCCAGCTGCAGTTCGGAAGTGAATTTTCACTCCCCAGTAGCTCCTTATGCGCAGGCGCAGAAGGAAGAGATGCTTGTGACGTGAGTACCTGTTTTATCTAAAAGTTTATAATCCATATTTTTTCTGAAAACGATTCAATGATGTATTTAAATATATGATATTAATATAATAGATTAAAAAGATCTTAAATAATATTATGCAGTATTAAAATAAATAGCAAATAAATACCATTCTCAATTATAAATTACTTCACGGGATTAAAATAATGAAGTCAAGTGCACAAAATGGTGCGTTTTCTATTAATATCTGCCTTTAATATTCATCAAATCAATTTCATTAATATAAAAAAATAATCCTAGAAAACTACATTTCATGTATTGATTAAAATTTTAATTATTTCTAACTATCCTTCTAGAATGTATCATAAATATTTTAAGGTTTACACATATCTGCGACTAGTATTGGTATTTTTTGCATTCAAAATCATTACTTTGTGGTTCAAGCATTCGGTAATACTTTATGTATTGTGGTCCCTTTTATATTCATTAATTTTTACTTAAAATTCTGGTTGTGTGTGTGTGATTGATACCTATCTCCAGAGATCTGACAGAGTCAGACCATATCCATTGGCGAGTTGTTAGTCGGAAACAGGGAGAGGGGAAAATTTCCTCCCAGAGAAGTCCCAAGCAGCTTTAATATAGGATCAGCTTAAGCCGGATGTTGGCGGCATTTTGTGCAAAAAGACATTTTAAATGTCCACTGGCAAGTCGTGAAAGGTAGGTATTGATTTTCCTACCGTGTGGATGAACCGGCGACTGTACCGGATTACCAATCCTGAGTGTGTGTGTGGGGGGGGAGCTCCAGTGGCTCAGTAGTTTCACGCCGCTTCCCGTAAGCTCAGCAAAGTGAAGCATCATTTGCCGCGGGGAGTGGTTGGGAGGTTAACCACGGTGTACCCTCCTTCACTGGGTTGCTGGAACTCCGTGGATTGGGGACGTGTCCACGTTCTAATCTGTGACGTCCAAAGTCTTTCCGCTGAAGTAACGTGGATGTGGAGAGGAGGGTGCCTGCTCAAGTGTGGTCTCGTCACCTGACCGTGGTTCAAAACGACGAGACACCTTAAAAAAGAGCAAAGTCGTACTTTCACCTTCGTGGTGCTCTGATCCAAATGAAAGACGCTCTCTATTGACTTGATTCGCACTGCCAACGGCATAGCGAGCTTGGCTTGTCCAATTGTCATAAGCAACAGCAACAACAGTTTGTGCTCCTACTGTTCTTTAAAAATGAGACAAACCAATTTTCTTCAACAACAAATTTATTTTAACAAGGCATAACAAACTATAAAATAATGAGAGTAAGAGTCTTTTTTAAGAGCTCTTCTCCCCGCAGCAGTTACTTTCCATCTATATCCCTTTTTTTATATTTTCTTTCATTTGAACCCCAAAACTCTGGCAACCCTAAAGTGCCATACCTCTACCTCCCAATAACCCAACATGAGTAACAAATAAAAACTACAAAACGGCGTAAACAATGAGAATTGCCACAGTTACACCAAGAAAGATGGGATTTTGTATGGGAAAGTGTCGCTGCTACGACATTCAAAATTAATCTGCGCAGTAATGTGAAGCAATAAATTTTGCTGTAGAATCGATTTTTAATGAAAGTGTAACACAATCAGCAGTGAAAAGAGTTTTGAGAATGGCCGTCGGGTATTATAACAAATTCAGCAGTAAAAATTCTTTGAGCTTAGCTCACATTTTAGCGTTTGATACTTAAAAATGGGTAGTTCCAAATGTAAAGAAATTCATGTGATTTTAAATTTTTAATAATCTTGATTCCGAAAAATTATTGTGACTTGTTTTGAAAAATTGAAGTCTTACATCCTCTCACTGACATGTAAACTTTTAATATGGTTCCGCGAAGGGAAGAAAAACAAACATCAAATTTTAAGCTATGCCGTGGATGAAACTAGAGTTGATGTTGGATGACCTCAGATAATTCATTATAGAACTATTGTTAACTTAACAATGGACTTCTACATAAAATAATGTAAATTTGATCATATAGAGTCCACTCATATTTGCATAAAGCTAATATGTACATTATTTTGTAGAGAGAATTTCAATCAAAATAATTTGAATGCGATAACATCAATGGTATCGTAAACAGAGTTAGATAAAGATGATAATTAAGGTTGGTTTGGAATATTATATACGAATTACATAATAAAAATAATACAATTATATGTTGCAAGCTCTGTCATTTTGCCAAATCTGAGTGTAATCATTTTTCTGATGGCAATATTTATAACAGAAAGATAAAACTTGTAATTTTTATTTATTTTTATTACATTACATATATTCAGACTTGTATGCTTGATTCTTGAGATCCGCTTGTAAGTCTTCGTCGATAATAGGACAAATAGCACAATGACAGATGTACAACCACAGAAGATAATGAAGAAAACACCCAGGGCCACGGTGGGAATCGAACCCACACTCCTACGCTTTCAAGCGATTAGCGGTGATGCTTTAGACCACTCAACCACGGAGCGCCCTCTAGTAATTTTCTGTTGCTGGAAACGCGAAGATAAACATATATTTCATTTAAATTATTTTCCAGATGAGCAACTTTATCTATTATATTCTTTTGATTTCTCATGTTTCCTAGCATTGTAATAGTACTTTGAAAGCAACATCAAGCATCTGCTGTTGTTGTTGTTGCATGCCCCCTTTAGCCAGCAGTGCTAAACTAGGTCCATAACGTTGAATACCCCTAAAAAATCAAGTACCATCTGAGAATAGTTATATAAATCATGTTTGGATAGCGCCAGGCACGCAAGGATGTGTTCTGGCGTAGATTGTTCACTAAAACAGTGGGTACAAGTCTCCAAAATTTTGGTGCCCAGAGAAAATTTTAATGATCTGAGGTGACTACTTCGAAAACAAGCGAAAGCAGTTTGTTCCTGTCTTTTAAAGCCGTGAGCCAGTGAGCTTCCCGTACGAAGCCATTGGTGCTCTGGAGGGAGAATCCATGTGGTCTTAATCCTGCTTTTTACTCTTGAAAAGCTTTCCAAAAAGGTGAGAGTTGCCAACAGCTCAGAGGCCTCACGAGCTGCCGCCATGACCAAGGTGTCCGCAATTTCATTCTCTTTAAATCGACATAGGAAGGTAACCACTGAAGACCAAACATCTGTAGAATTTGATTATGTGCTGAGAACGAATCTTTTTCATCGTCACTTTATGGCGCCATTTATTAACCATCTCAGTTTCTGTCATCCCTTGAGCTGTTTGCTAGTTTTTGGTTTCTTTTTCGAATCCGCCGATATCATCTAGTGGAATCATTTTAATTACTAAATATAAGTTTATTTAACCATTCCTAATACCAAAATAATTAAATTCGTATCGTCTGATGTTTGCTATTTATAAACGAATCTTGCGTCTCAGAAATAACTTATAGTCTGAGAACTAATTTTCATACCATGTCTTATTCATAGAGAGGATAATTTCCAAGTTAATTATTGTAAAATCAATTTTTCAAGCACCCCTCTCTGAAACTCTATAGAGATTGGTTACGATTTATATATATATAAAAATAAAAGTTAAGTTGAATTTGTGTTAAAAATTTGGACTTTTGCAATTTTTTTTTTTTACCTTACATTTATAATAATTGATGATCGGTCATAAAGGGTTTATTTGTCTTTTATAAAGAGTTTATTTGTCTATTTACATATAGAATGATATATAACTCATTCTATAAGTAAATTGTATTTGTTTTTAAAAATTTCCACTTAATAATGCTCTTAATTACTTTGTATTTTAAATGTAATCAAAGTGTTTGTTTCAGGGAGACGGTGGAGGTCCCCTGGTGTGCAACAGGCGTTCCCGGTGGTATCAGCTGGGAGTGATATCTTTCGGAATCGGATGCGGCCGTAAAAACACACCGGGAGTCTACACTCGAGTGCAGGCCTTCTCTTCTTGGATTCACGATACTGTTTCAAATAACGTTTGAAATCTTGAAATAAAATTTGATTTTCCCTTCATTATAAATTATCTCGACAAAAAGACTAAATGACATGAAATATGAAAAATTGAGTATAAAAATACTAACCAAAACAAAATATGCTCGTCACACATGTTAAATAAATCAACAGGAAATACACTCGATCTCGAGAAACTAAGTATTTAAATTGTATTTCTTTGCCGACATTTAAAAACAAAGGCTAATTCTAGACGATGTACGATTATCAAAGTAGTTTTGCACTTGTACAAAAACATGGCTTTAAATCTTAGAAGTAATTTCTAAAACGCACTGCTCGACATTGAAAATGCAACACCAAGAAGGAGTTGCCAGAAAATGACGAAACTCGGCAAACAGAGAGAGAGAGACAGCAACGAACAATAAGTGATCTATATTTCGAAATAATGTGCACAGAGTCAAACAGGGTTTGGTCAGTAGGTTGTAGGAACACCGTGGGCGGTGATACACCATGCAACACGTCTTGGCACAGAGTCAATGAAAGTACGGATGGCGTCCTGAACAATGGCTCTCTATTCCCTGTGAACCTTTTGCATCAAGTTCGTTTTGTGAAGGAGGCAGGGTCTGTAAATGGCGTCCATTCATATTACAAGCATGTTTGGTTGGTGAGAGATCTGGTGAGCACGACGAATACCAGAAATGCAGCTGTACACTTTTCCGGGTATGTTCTCTAATGCTAATAATGTGTGATCAGGCGTTATCTTGCTTATAAAGGACATTGGTAGGGTAAAGTAGTGAGTAGGTAGGGTAGTGTCACCGGCTGCAGCACATCATCCACGAAATGTTCGAATGGCATAGATCCGTGAATATGAACTAGAGTTGACCTGGAATCGTACCCAATGACGCCCCCAAACAATTATGACACATTATCGCGTTGTGGAACGTTCCACAATTGCTGCAGAATTGAACCTTATCCCATGTCCAAGCCGGATTTGTACGCAGCGACTATCACTGCTGAAACAGAAGTGTGAATCATCTGAGAAGACGATCCTGTGCCACTCAGTCGTCAACATCGCCCTAATCCGGCACTATTCCAGACGTTAAGGTCTATGCTGTGGGGTCAAAGACAGTCTTCTTAACGGTCGCCTTGCGTGCAGGCCGCTAGCAACCAATCGACGGCAAAGTGTTCTGCTCAATGGGAGCATCTAGGATGTCTTGCACATGCTGCAGAATTCCGGTAGAGTGCTTTACAGGGCCACCATCGCCTTCCGTCGGACGCGTCGATATAAGCATGGAAACGTCACTGAGATGCAGCTGTACACTTTTCCGGGTATGTTAGCTGATGCGAACAAGGTGTTGTCAGGCATTATCTTGCTGATAAAGGTCATTGGTAGGGTAAAGTTGTGGGTAGGTAGGGAAGTGTCACCGGCAACTTCCAACTGTTCCATTGCTCCTTCTTCCACTATCTTCGCCACAGTCAGTGCACTGTGGATGCGTTCAGCTGTATGTCAGCTGAGATTTGCCACAAGGACCAACCTGCCTTTTGCAGTCTGATCACCATGCTCCTCGAAAACTCTTTCTTCTGCTTTTATTGACTCCGTAGACGATGGCTTGGCATTCTGTGCAATTACATGTGACCTTTGCGACAAGAACAAACATACAACGATTATTTTCCAAGCACCAATAACAGCGCGAATATTGCCCACTCTGTCTGTTCTTAACCATATATCTTAACCTATTTGCGCTGGAGATTTTTGCCTTTCCCATCATTTGCATACCTCGGTAAGGTGCTTCTACCATGAAATTTTCATGATTTTGTGGTCACTCTTTATTGGTGTTGCATTTTAAATTCGGGAAGTATTTTCATATAGTTTGTGACATGTATATTGCTATTAATTCATAACAAAGTTTGGCCTTCAGAGACTAACACAGATTTAAGTGAAAAAAATTCATGGAATAGTTTTTAAAGTGTTCATTTTCTCGATTCTTCATAAATCGAGCAGGGAACGGCGCAATATTTTTATTATTTCATTGTCGCTTTCCTTTAAAATGGATTAGGTCCATTTGATATGTTTTTATATAATATATATAATACGATAAAATTTTGATAAATTTAAGCAATAAAAATTTTACTTAATCCTAAGAAGAATAATCAGAAGAAATTTTAAGACTGTAAATCCCTGAACTCAAGGATTACAATTAAAGTAACAATTATGAAATACCATCTTGTAACATATATGTAGCGAATTAACAATTTAACTAGAAGATAATAGTTTTTCTGAGTATCGTCTATACCAGGGGTGGCCAAGACTTCGACCGCGAAGACATTTTAAGTAGATCGCTCGACCATCCCGATAATGACATCAGATATTAAGAATTTAATTCATGACTTATGTCATAGAATTAATGAAATATTTAAAATAAAAGTTTACAACTGTTTACTCTTTAGAAGCTAAAATAAGCTGTGCAAAGTAATACTATGAATTTGTTGTTTTACAGTGGATAATTAAATAGAAACAACTTGACAAAGTGGAATGCTGATTTCTTTTTTGTTATGGTGAAGGAGAAATGTGTTTGTCTCATATGTAACTCAGGTGTGGCACTACCAAAAAAAATCAAACGTTGAAAGACATTTTAAAACCATGCACTTAAAATACTCTGCAGACTTTCCAGTCGACAGTGAACTTCAAAAAGTTAAAATACATGAATTGCAGTCGAATTTTTATAATTCGATCGAATTTTTATAGATAATAGACCATTTAAAGCAATCGTTATTTACGAGACCAAGCAGAAAAGTTAAAGCAGTAACTTTGGCGTCGTTTAAAATTGCAGAAGTTTTGATAAAGCGAAAAAAAAAACATTCCAAGATCGAGAATTGATAAAAGAAGCTTTTTGTAAAGCGGAAGACGTGCTTTTTCACGATTTTAAAAACAAATCTGTCAATAAATAATATTTTTGACAGCAATAAAATTCCTAGCACTGTGACGCGATGGACTGAAGTTATGAATAATAATTTGGAGGATTTATTAAATGACGATTTAAAAGCTCGTGCAAGTTATTATCACTTCAATTTGATGAATCCACAAATATTAGTGACATTGCACACTTATGCATTTTTGTGGGAATGGTTTTCGAAGATATGACTTCAAAAGAAGAGTTATCAACTATAATTCCATTGAAAGGAAAAACGAGAGGTCAAGATATCTTTAATTTATTTAAATACTTAGCAGTATAGACAGGATTTCTAATATAGAAATTGGTCTCTATTAATAAAGATAGAGCTCCAGCAAGTGTCGAGAATCGACATGGTTTTATTGCCTTGTGCAATAATCATGAGGAAATTCCCAGTTTTACCACCTATCATTGCATTACCCATGAACAGATATTATGTTCAAAGATACTAAAGTCTAAAGATAGAATTCAAATTGCTTTTAAAATCGTCAACTCAATTCGTTCAAGAAGTCTTCAGAGACGACAATTTCTGGAGCTATCGGAAGAAACTGGATCAGAGTACGGAGATCTCTTATTGCACACAGAGGCGAGGTGGCAAAGCCGTGGTGCTTCTTAAAAAAGATTTCGTATTATGTGACCAGAAATAAAAAAATTCCTACAAATAAAAGGAGAGCCCATTACTGAATTGGAAGATGTGAAATGGCTCATTAAACTAATTTTTCTCTGCGATATCACTGCAAAACTTAACGACTTAAATCTACAAGGAAAGAATAAGTGTTTAATAGACATGATGAACACGATTAAAACTTTCAATAAAAGGCATGACTCTCAATTAAGAAAACTTGAATTGAGAAACTTCAAAAACATGGAGGAAGAGTGCATCCATTTTCCAAACCGAGACTTTGATGATTTTGCCAAACACTTTGATGTTTTGTTTGAAGAATTTGAAAGACGATTCGCTGATTTAATTAGGTTGGAAGAAATACTCAATTTTATGATATTTCCATTTAATGAAAATGGCAACATTGATGGAATATCTGAAAAAATAGGACATTTAATGGATACCACATCGGTCATGGTCGAGGTACAAATTATTAAATTAAGATGCGATATATTTCTTAAATCCAGAGCATCTAGCAATACTGATTTTTGGAAATTAATTTCTGAGAAAACATTTCCAAATATTTACAAATTGATTTTGTATTTGAAATCATACTTTGGATAGACGTATCTTTGCAAATCCGCTTTTTCAACCATGAACGCCATAAAAACCAAACTCGGTCGCGTTTAACAGATGAACATTTAATTCCGTGTTTAAGTATTGCAATAAGCTCATACCAGCCATAATGTGATAAACATGTCGCAGATATACAGTGCCAAATTTCAACGAAACGAAATGAATAGGATGGTCAGTTTTTGATATATGAATACTTTGATATTTTTCGCCTGTAAACTTTTATTTCGTAAATATTAATATTAAGTTTTTTTTATAAAAATTAGATAATTTACCATTTTTTCTTGCTACCAAAAATAAATATATAAACATGTACTTTACGTTAATTTAGCTCTGCCATTAATAGACCACCTTCGATTTTTTATATGTGGAGTAGACCATAAATGCCAAATGTTTGGCCACCCCTGATCTGTACGAATTGTCATTAAGAAAAACTTATATCAGATCAAACGCAATGTTTTTTTCGCTTAACAATGAATAACTTATCTAATAGTGATGACATTAAGTGTAATATTAGATGAATTCGATATTTTTAGGTTTATATCTTGCGAAAAATTTATAAATATAACTTTGGATAGTAAAGGAAGGGCCAAGAGATTTCTTCCATTTCCTCAGGAGATCTGTTTAGTAATGAAAATCTTTTATTAAAATTAATTTAATTAAAAAACAATCATTATTGTGTAAAAGATATATGAATATTATTCACTAAATTACTGAAATTTCACTAAATATAAAGTTCATTGAGTGAAATAATAAACCACAAAAATGTATTATACATTAAATATAAAAAGTCCAACAATTTAATTAATAATTTAATTTCCAACCGGAGTGTACTAGTGTATTCAGAATTTCGGTTTACGTTCTGTATCAACTGAGGGACCAGGTTTTTAAATATTAAAAAAGAAGTCTATATAATTATAAAAATCAAAAAAGAATAACTAAGAATAAAAATCAATAAAAATGAAGTCATTAGTTATTAATTAATTATAATTACATAAATGAAATTTAATTATAAATGCTCTAATGAATATTGCCCCTGACTCTTTAATTAAGTTTTCTATATATTTCACTTAATTTTAATGAAAATGCTAACGTAGAGGATGCTCTATTAGAGCCATATTAAATTATAAGCATATAAATTGAAATTTATGAATCTAGATAAGCATATAAATTAAAATTTATAAAACTTAGGGGTTTTAAGAATTTTTAATAAAACCATAAATAAAATAATTATTTTTTCGCAGTTTATAATTGAAAAAAGCTTTGTAACTTCAAAAAAAATCTTAAGAATAACCTAACTGCACAAGAATTATGCACACGAGTATCAAAGAGGCTGCTATTGGGTTCTTAAAAATGAAAGTAGTTTTGATATGTTTAAAATGCTGGAAATTTGTTCGCTATTGGTCGGAATTTAAAAACACAAATAAATAAAGACGTTTCCTTCCAAATTATCATGAGAAATTTACATAATTAAATTGTTACTTCGAAAAAAACTATGACAGATTTATAAACCTGTTTTATTAATATGCAAATAATTCATACTTTGGTGTAAATATAATATATTAAATAAAATGTATATTTTATACAAATATATATGAATTCATTTTTCCTTATTAAAATTATACAAAAGTAAAGAAAGCATTTTTATTCTGACATTTATACAGCATTTGTAAGGAAATAATCGACAGGTGATATAGCAGTTAACTATCAGACTTATATGCAGTTATTAATTGCTTTTCTTAGTCGAAATTATTAAATAGCAAGCCTCAAATAAATTTTTTTATGTAGGCAATACTAGATTATAATAAATAAATGCAAGTTAAAAAAGATATACTTTTTATATATTTTATTGATTTTAACCTTACAACCAGTCATAAATACTGCTATCAGTGTTTGTGTACTTGAAATTTCTTGTAAGTAAGCCCAAATTCGTAAGAAATAATGCATGTAAAAGATGAAATGGTTTGTGGGTAGCCTATTTCTAAGTGAAATGATTTGTTAAAACTGATTTCTTAGTTGAAATTTGTTTGAAAAAATAATTTAATTTTGTTTTATCATTTAATTGAGAAAATTTTAATTGAAATTTGTTGAATCATTGCAAGCTTTGAAAAAAACTCTTAGGATTCGAGAATTAAAATCTGATATTTTAGGATTATACACTGTGGGTGATTGGTTGACGAACAAATCGAACAAAGAACACTTTCGCGAAGGATTTTTGTGTTCGGGCAACGAACACGTATTCGAATAAAAAAAAAAAAACTAAAGCGAATTCTAACGAGCACTACTCGGCTTTCGGAGCATAACGTGTCTGGTTCCCGAACGAAATCGATTTCTATTTTTCTTGAATTGTGTTGCTTGCCTATTAAACTTCAAAGTTCTACACTGGAAAAAAAATTTTCTAACAGAATATTTGTAATTCAGTAAACCATTCGTTTTAGTTTCAATTTCATTCAAAACCGAAATTGACTGCTTTTGATTTCATTCAAAACCGTATTCGGACCAATGTTGACATCTGCCATGAAAGATCTTTTGCAGAAGTGTAGGATGTAATAGCAATGGTCTGAAAATAGCACTCAAAACAATCTGATGTCAGTAAGGTAGGGGATCTCTCTTTTTCTCTCTTTACAACGAAAATATAATTAATCACTTCAGAAAAACCTTGAAAAAGCGAAAAAAGCAAATAACATTGCATATGTTCTTTAACCCACTATAAACAAAAAATGAAAAAGACTGGTTAATATACAAGAGTATATGTATGTATTATTTTTTTGATAAACTACTAAGAAATAATACATCCTTTTCCTTAATTTAATTTTTAGGGTCTCTAGAACGCATTATTGGTTTCACAAAAAAATTGATGGTAAATCGATGATCGGTTTACATCAATTCGAATAGCCTTCTAACAAATTATGTGTTCGTTAACTGTTCACCTACAGCATACTCATTCTGTGACTGAAAGAAATAAGTAAAACGATTATATGGCGAATACCTTTAGTGATACTAATTGTCATAGATTGTTTTTTTTTTTTTTTTCATGGTTGTGCGTTTTCTCATAGGGATTCTAAAAACTGAGTAATGATTGAACTGTTAACATCAAAATTCCAAAATATTAACATAACTGACAAGTATTTAAAAAGTAAAGCATTTCAAATAAAGTCAAACAAAAATTCAGGTCTAAGCCGAATATTATTGAAATGACAGTTGGGACTTTGTTCTAGAACCAATTTAATGTATTTTTCATGTTAATGTCAATATAAATGTTAACAGTTATCATCACAAATTTTTCATAAACAAAAAAAAATGATTGTTGGTATTTTAAGGATTGGTGGAAAATTTTAAAAGCGCAGATTAATTCAACAAAAATATAATCTTTTTCACACGGAGAAAGAACACCAAAAGAAAAAGTTAATATATTTTAAAATATTAAATATTAAAGAAGTAATATTAAAATATATAATATATTAAAGTATATAATTATAAATTCCTGTATTATCGAACTGTAAAAAGCCTCTACCTAATTTTATATAGTACATTTCTTCTTATCCGATAATCTCCTATCTGCTTCAAGATCTAAGAGTAGCATTACATTAATTAAGAAAAAAACACTTCTAAAGTATTTGGATTCGATTACTAATAAGGATGGTAACTTCTATACAATAGTTAGAGAAAAACTAAGACAAATAATTACTAACATGATAAAACTGGAGAGCAAAGATATGACTATCTCTCAAGAGATAAAGGAAATTTTGAAGTGCCATTTCCCTTTCCAAGGCAACGTTACTAGGGATGAAGACATCGATATAACCTCAATTGAAATGAAATTCACTCTTGCCGAGGTTGAGCAACCTTTTGGTTAAACAGATATGGGGAAATCACCAAGACTAAATAAAATATGCTTGGATGTATACCGTGAACTTCATCTTTGTAATAAAGAATGGCTCTTTGAGATACTAAATAGGTGTCTAATGGACAGAAGATTTCCAACATCATGAAAGATTGCTGAGGTTCTATTAATAATAAAGGTGGCACTAAGAACCTCTAATAGGCCGATATGTTTACTGTCGGTCTGGAGTAAGATATTAGACAAATTGTTGATACAGAAATTATTTTCCCACATTCAAATGAACTAATTAATAAGGACCAATTCGGGTCTACCAGGGGCAGGAGTATGAAATATTGCACAGGATAAAAGGGAATAAATTATTTACAACTCTGATATCGCTAGATATTAAAAATGTTTTTAATTCGATTCACTGAGCAGATATTATAATTTTATAAAAGAGAAATAAAGTACCCTAGAACTTTTGTACAGTTTCATAGCTTCTTTCTTAGAATACAGAACATATGTTGATGATCTTGGTAAACAAAGAAGATATGATATTATTTGATACAAAGTTAAAATGGACACCACCTCTAAATGAAATGTACTTAATTTTAGAAACAAATTAATACGAATAACAAGGGCCCACATAAGGCATTAAACAATTAAAAGTTAAAATAATATACAATACAATAATAAAAATGATAATACTGTATAGCTGTCCAACATGGTATACAAATACTGTTAAAACGAATACTAAATTAGAATAAATACAACGGATTCCTTTACTTAAAACTACTAAAATATACAGAACTGTATCAGCCGATGCTTCACAGGTTATGTCAAAATGCATTTCAATTCATTTGAAAGCTAAATCACTATAGCAAAGATTCTTGTTATGGAACTGCTTGATTTCCGTTAAAATCGGAATATAAGGATAATTCATGGATTAGAAATATGTTTCGGAAATCACCATGGTTAAAGTGAATATACCATTGGACAATGATATAGTCACAGAATATTACTATGCTTTTACTGATGGATCAAAAATCGATAATCAGATAGGATGTGCCTCAGTCGTCGGAATAAGAAATAATATAATGGATATTATAAGAACTAAGCTAAACAGTACATTAACTGTATTTGAAGCAAAAGTATCCACAATCCCATATACTCTACAATATTGTATTCAGAATCAAATAGAATCTTGTCAGATCCATACCGACCCACGTTCTGAACTGGATTCTCTGGTCAATTGGAAGATATCAAATAACACTCTTCAAAGAATAATAGCATAGATAATACAGGAATAACTCCAACAGATTCAAGTTTCAGTGGGTAAAAGCGCACGTTGCGATACAACTAAGCGAGTTTGCCGATGAAGAAATAAAGCAACCCTTTAAGTGAAATGTAATTACTCACTATGCTAATTGGTCGAAACTACAAATTAAACAAACTTTGATATGCAGGAAATGGAAAACTTCCAACTGATATGGGACAACTCAATAAAAAGATCAGAGTATTATATAAGATTTATCGAAAAGTAACTAAGAAGAGGATACTAGCAAACTTCTATCCATATCAAATATTAACCGGTCATTGAAAATTTGATACTCACCACAAAAGATTTATCGATAAATCGGACATATGTAAATTTAATTCCCCGATATAAGATTCAAACCATTTAGTTCATCACTGCAAACAGTTTCAAAATATAAAAGGCACACACTATTCTCTAGGAACTATACAGCTAGAACTCGAGGACTTATTAAAACATCAATG
Source organism: Latrodectus hesperus (assembly GCA_037975125.1). Classification (NCBI taxonomy): domain Eukaryota; kingdom Metazoa; phylum Arthropoda; class Arachnida; order Araneae; family Theridiidae; genus Latrodectus; species Latrodectus hesperus. Next base: position 16,849,448 of record CM075857.1, on the reverse strand, counting down.
TTCTAGGATGGGAATTGTAAAGATGGTTTCATACAGTTTTACATTATAATACAACAATAGAAAATACCTCTATGTAAATTGATTAATCAACTTCAGTCTGTTGTATACTATATTGTATAAATAATAAATAGTGGACATTACTTGTAACACGATAATATACCTATTTAAATTACTGTAAGGTATCATTCTTATAGATTTGAGCTGTCTATAATTTTGATTATTTAATTTATATCATGGATTCTCTTCCTAACTTTTTTTCTCGTGGACATTTTTCAAAGTTTTCCTATTTTCGGTAGACCCCCCTGCTGCTACATTTCAACTGTATTCCCAAAACTCTTAAAAATTAGCATTCTAAATTGGGGGTGTTTAGAAGAAAAAAATTAGCACATTTTCTTTGTCCTATTTATTAAAATAATACTTGTGGTCATACAAAACTATAAACAATTATTGTTGCAAACAATCAACAATTGATAAAAAAAATCAACAATGAACTGAAATGTAGATCAACAATAAAAAATAGTCACACTTTTAATGAAACGGGTGCACTTGATGAATTAACAGCAAATTATTCATATTTGGCTTCAGTTTTGTAAGAAGTAATCTCAAATCTCTCCGTTCTGTGATGTTCCGTCTGCTCCTTTTTTTTTTTTGTTAACAGGTTGGTAACGGCACTATAACTTCTTTCAACAAGATATGACGAGGGAAAAACACACGCTATCAAAATGTTTTCGCAATTTCCCACAGCCCAGGATATTTTTTGGGAATTTCTGCCTGCAGCCAAAATGTTTGATAGCCTTTTTAAATTCTCCATCAGTTCCTTCGTTGGAGCTGAACTCAAATTGCTCCTCTTGTAATACCACATTCGCCTCTTCCGTTTCATCAAATGGGGTTAAGAACCATGGTGGTATTTCCATCGTCTGAATGATCTTCAAATCTATTTTTGAAGTCAGCTTGCTGGATATTTAAATGTTGAGCGTAAGTTTGAATGTCCTAGTCAAGACATTCCATCTATAACAAGTGAGGAAACTGGGAGAATTCGCGCCGACTAATATTTTTTTTTTATTAATTTCAATTACCAAGTACACTTGTATTATTATCTATTCTATTCAATTCTGTGTTTGAACTGAGTCTCGAATGTTATTGAATATCCACCTAATGAATGATGCTACCTGCCTACGTTGATAGGTAAATCCAAAACAAAATTTTTGTTTTTATTATGAAAGCCAAAAAATTCTTCGTGGACCCCCACTTACAACTGGTGAACCCCTGTTTTCTTTTCACGTTTACGTGGACATTCGTCTGGTCTCCTATGGACCCCTAGGTGTCCACCTGGACCACTTTGGGAACCTATGATTTATATTAATAAAGACTAGTTGCCCGTATTAGTTATACATCTTCCGTCAACCGGGTCTTGGTGAAAAGCAGAGTATTGGTTGCAGAGCTGTGACCAATTCCCATCTGGTGCTGGTCGTATTTTGGATTACTCTGACTGTTATTTATCTTTGTTGACGTTGGACAGTGGTTGTGTGTGCCAGTCTGCACGCGTACCTCTGGTACTTGGCAGGATTGCCTACCACTGTGGCTCTCCTCTAGGCACGTACTTAGGGAATGGATCGGTTTTACTTTAGTTTATCCAACAACCCCTTGTCATCTCATTAACCAAAAATTGTTACTCTTCCACCAATACTTGAAGGATTTCTAATCTTACTGCGGACATATTTCATTATTGATTATATGTTTATATTTGTTCCTGATATGACAGGTGGTTAACACGTTCTTTATGACTTTATTTCCTTCAATTCTCTCTTTACGCCGAGATAGCAGAATAGAAAATAATCTCATAACATTTTTTTTCACTTTTTTAATAAAATTTAAATTTAATTTACATGCAAGTATTATTAAAGATACATATATCAGCACACAAACAGAGATCGACGAAATGCATGCTAATAATCATTTAATCTCAAGAAAAGCGAGATGAATATACAAATAAATGGTTTCATTTAGTAGTAAATTACATTCATTGACTATATGTGGTATTCATTTTATATTATAATATATAATTTAGGAGAAAAGAGAGTTTTTGTGTAGTGCGCCCATATGGTGCGGATGACTACTGATTCTCGCTTAGATTGATTTCAAAATTCCCGTATATCTCAAAAAATTCCCATATGATATACAAAAAAATGGTTTCATTTAGTATAAAATTACATTACTAGACTAACTGTGGTATTCATTTTATTATATAAAATATAATTTAGGAGAAAAAAGTTTTTGTGTAGAGCGCCCATATGGTGCGGTTGTTTTATGATTCTCTCTTAATTTGATTTCAAAATTCCCGTATATCTCCAGAAATGCCCAATGGATATACAAATAAATGGTTTCATTTAGTAGTAAATTACATTCCTAGAATAAATGTGTATTCATTTTAATATATAAAATATAATTTTGGAGAAAAGTTAGTTTTTGTATAGTGCACCCATATAGGAGGAAATCTGATTCACGCTTAGATTCATTTCAAAATTCCCGTGTTTCACAAGATATGCACAATGGATATACAAATAAATGGTTTCATTTAGTAGTAAATTACATTCCTAGACTTACTGTGGTATTCATTTTATTATTTAAAATATAATTTTGGATAAAAAGGAGTTGTTGTGTAGTGCGCCCATATGGTGCGGGTGACTTCTGATTCTAACTCAGATTGATATCGAAATTCCCGTATATCTCAAGAAATGCCAATAGATAAGGAAATAAATGATTTCATTTAGTAGTAAATTACGTTCCTAGACTAACTCTGCTATTCATTTTATTATATAAAATATAATTTAGAATAAAAATGAGTTTTTGTGTAATGTGCTTAAATGGGGTGAATTCTGATTCTCGCTTAGATTTGTTTCAAAATTCCCGTATGTCTCAAGAAATGCCCATTGGATATACAAATAAATGGTAACATTTAGTAGTAAATTACATTCCTAGACTAACTCTGCTATTCATTTTATTACATTAAGTATAATTTTGGAGAAAAGAGAGTTTTTGAGTAGTGCGCCTATATGGTGCGGGTGACTTCTGATTCTTTCTTAGATTGATTTCAAAATTACAGTATATCTAAGAAATGGATAATGGATATACAAATAAATGGTTTCATTTAGTAATAAATTACATTGTTAGACTAATGGTGGTATTCATTTTATTATACAATATATTATTTAGGATAAAAATGAGTTGTTGTGTAATGCGCCCATATGGTGCGGCTGACTTCTGACACTCATTTAGATTGAATTCAAAATTTCCGTATATCTCAAGAACTGCCAAATGGATTTACAGATAAATGGTTTCATTTAGTAGTAAATTAAATTCCTAGACTAATGGTGATATTCATTTTATTGTATAAAATATAATTTAGGAGAAGAATGAGTTTTTGTACGGTGCGCCGTTATGGTACGGTGACTTCTGAATCTCGCTTGGATTGATTTTAAAGTTTCCATAAATCTCAAGAAATCCCCAATAAATATACAAATAAACGGATTTTTTTAAAGTAAATTACAATCCTAAAAAACTGTGGTAATTTTTTTTAATATATAAAATATAATTTAAGAGATAAATGGGTTTTTTTGAAGTGCGCCACTATGGTGCGGGTGACTTCTGATTCTTGGTAAGATTGATTTCAAAATTCCCGTATATCTCAAGAAATGATCAATGGATATACAAAAATATGGTTTAATTTAGTAATAAATTACACTCATAGAATAAATATGGTATTCATTTTATAAATTAAGTTTATTAGGGTGACTTCTGAATCTCGCTTAGTTTGATTTCAAAATTCCAAAAATCTCAAGAAATGCTTAATGGATATACAAATAAATGGTTTCATTTAGTAGTAACTTACATACCTAGACTTACTGTGGTATTCATTTTATTATATAAAATATAATTTAGGAGAAAAATGAGTTTTTGAGTAGTTCGCCCATACGGTGCGGATAACTTCTGATTCTAACTTAGATTAATTTCAAAATTACCGTATATACCAAAAAATACCCAATGGACATGCAAATAAATGGTTTCATTTACTAGTAAATTAAATTTTTAGACTAGCTCTGTTATTCATTTTATTATATAATATATAATTTAAGAGAAAAGAGAGTTTTTGTGTAGTGCGCCTATATGGTGCGGGTGACTTATGATTCTCGCTTATATTAATTTCAAAATTCCCGTATATCTCAAGAAATGCTTATTGAATATACAAGTAAAGGGTTTTTTATTAGTAGTAAATTAAATTCCTAGACTAACTGTGTTATTCATTTTCTTTTACTAAATACATTTTAGGAGAACAGTGAGTTTTTGTGTACTACGCTTATATAGGGTACCTTCTGATCCCTGCTTAGATTTGTTTCAAAATTCCCGTATATCTCAAGAAATGCCCATTGGATATTAAGTATTCATTTTATTATATAAAATATAATTTAGGAGAAAAGTGAATTTTTGTGTAGTGCGCTTATATAGGGTGATTTCTGAATCTCGCTTAGATTGATTTCAAAACTCAGGTGAAACTCAGGAAATTCCCATAGGATATACAAAAAAATGGTTTCATTTAGTATAAAATTAAATTACTAGACTAACTGTGGTAATAATTTTATTATATAAAATATAATTAAGAGAAAATATGTGTTTTTGTGTAGTGCGCTTACATAGGGTGATTTCTGATTCTCGCTTAGAAATGTTTCAAAATTACCGTATATCTCAAGAAATCTCCAACGGATATACAAATAAATGGTTTTTTTCGTAGTAAATTACATTTACTAGTTTGACTGGGGTACACATTTTACATAAAATATATAATTTAGGAGAAAAGTGAGTTTTTTTGTAGTGCGCCCTTATGGTGCGGGTGACTTCTGATTCTCGCTAAGATTGATTTCAAAATTACTGTATATCTCAAGAAATGCCCATTGGATATACAAATAAAGGGTTTCCTTTAGTAGTAAATTACATTCCTACACTAACTGTTGTATTAATTTTATTATATAAAATATAATTAAGAGAAAAAATGAGTTTTTGTGTAGTTCGCTTACATAGGGTAACTTCTGATTCTCGCTTAGATTTGTTTCAAAATTCCCGTATATCTCAAGAAATGCCCATTGTACATGCAGATAAATGGTTTCATTTAGTAGTAAATTAATACCTAGACTAACTTTGGTATTCATTTTATTATATAATATATAATTTAGGAGAAAAGGGACTTTTTGTTTAGTGCGCCTATATCGTGCGGGAGACATCTGATTCTCGCTTAAATTAATTTCAAAATTCCAGTATATCTCAAAAAATACCCAACGTACATGCAGATAAATGGTTTCATTTAGTAGTAAATTACATTCATAAACTAAATGTGGTATTCATTTTATAATATAAAATATAATATAGGAGAAAAGTAAGTTTTTGTGTAGTGCGCCCATATGGTGAGGGTGACTTCTGATTCCCGCTAAGATTGATTTCAAAATTCCAGAGTATCTCAAGAAATGTCCATTGGATATAATAAATGGTTTACTTTACTAGTAAATTACATTCCTACACTAACTGTGGTATAAATTTTATTATATAAAATATAATTAAGAAAAAAACGAGTTTTTGTGCAGTGTGGTTGTACAGGGTAACATCTGATTCTCGCTTAGATTTGTTTCAAAATTCCCGTATATCTCAAGAAATGCCAAATGGATATAAAAATAAATGATTTCCTTTAGTAGTAAAGAAATGCCTAGATTAACTGTGGTATTCTTTTTATTATATAATATATAATTTAGGAGAAAAGAGACTTTTTGTGTATTGCGCCTATATGGAGCGGGAGACATCTGATTCTCGCTTAAATTAATTTCAAAATTCCCGTATATCTCAAAAAATACCCAACGTATATGCAAATAAATGGTTTCATTTAGTAGTAAATTACGTTCATAGACTAAATGTGGTATTCATTTTATTATTTAAAATATAAATTAGGAGAAAAGTGAGTTTTTGTGCAGGGCGATTATATAGGGTGATTTCTGATTCTCGCTTAGATTTGTTTAAAAATTCCCGTATATTTCAAGAAATACCCAATGGATATACAAATAAGTGGTTTTTTTTGAGTTAAATTACATTTACTAGACGAACTGGTGTACACATTTTATTATAAAATATATAATTTAGGAGAAAAGAAAGTTTTTGTGTAGTGCGCCTATATGGTGCAAGTGACTTCTGATTCTCGCTTAGATTTGTTTCAAAATTCCCGTATATCTCAAGAAATGCCCATTGTATAAACATATAAATGGTTTCCTTTAGTAGTAAATTAATGCCTTCACTAACTGTGGTATTCATTTTATTATATAATGTATAATTTAGGAGAAAAATGAGTTTTTGTGTAGTGCTCGCATATGGTTCCGTTGACTTCTGACTCTCGCTTAGATTGATTTCAAAATTCCAGCATATCTTAAGAAATGCCCAAAGAATATACAAATAAATGGTTTCATTTAGTATTAAATTACATTCCTAGACTAAATGTGGTATTCATTTTATTATATAAAATATAATTTAGGAGAAAAGTGAGATTTTGTGTAGTGCGCGCATATCGTGCGGGTGACTTCTAATTCTGGCCAAGAATGATTTCAAAATTCCTGTATATCTCAAGAAATGCCAATTGGATATTTAAATAAAAGGTTTCCTTTAGTAGTAAATTAAATTCCTAGACTAACTGTGGTATTCATTTTATTTTATAATATATAATTTAGGAGAAAAGAGAGTTTTTGTGTAGTGTGCCCATATGGTGCGGTTGACATCTGATTCTCGCTTATATTAATTTCACAATTCCTGTATATCTCAAAAAAAACCCAATAGAAATTCAAATAAATGTTTGCATTTAGTAGTAAATTACGTTCATATACTAACCGTGGTATTCATATTATTATTTAAAATATAATTTAGTTGAAAAGTGAGTTTTTGTGTAGTGCGCTTATATAAGGTGTTTTCTGAATCTCGCTTAGATTGATATCAAAATTCACGTATATCTCAGGAAATATCCTTGGATATGTAAATAAATTGTTACGTTTAGTAGTAAATTACATTCCTAGACTAAATGTGGTATTCAATTTATTATATAAAATATAATTTAGGAGAAAAGAGAGTTTTTATGTATTGCGCCTATATGGTGCGGGAGACATCTGATTCTCACTTAAATTAATTTCAAAATTCCCGTATATCTCAATAAATACCCTACGGACATGCAAATATATGGTTTCATTTAGTTGTAAATTACGTTCATAGACTAAATACGGTATTCATTTTATTATATAAAATATAACTTAAAAGAAAAGTGAGTTTTTGTGTAGTGCACTTATACAGGGTGATTTCTGATTCTCGCTTACATTAATTTCAAAATTCCCTTATATCTCAAAAAATGCCCAATGGACATGCAAATAAATGATTACATTTAGTAGTAAATTACATTCCTAGACTAACACTGGTATTCATTTTACTTTTTAAAATATAAATTAGGAAAAAAGTGAGTTTTTGTGCAGGGCGCTTATGTAGGGTGATTTCTGATTCTCGCTTAGATTTGTTTAAAAATTCTCGTATATTTCAAGAAATACCCAATGGATATACAAATAAGTGGTTTTTTTTGAGTTAAATTACATTTACTAGACGAACTGGTGTACACATTTTATTATAAAATATATAATTTAGAGAAAAGAAAGTTTTTGTGTAGTGCGCCTATATGGTGCAAGTGACTTCTGATTCTCGCTTAGATTTGTTTCAAAATTCCCGTATATCTCAAGAAATGCCCATTGTATAAACATATAAATGGTTTCCTTTAGTAGTAAATTAATGCCTACACTAACTGTGGTATTCATTTTATTATATAATGTATAATTTAGGAGAAAAATGAGTTTTTGTGTAGTGCTCGCATATGTTTCCGTTGACTTCTGACTCTCGCTTAGATTGATTTCAAAATTCCAGCATATCTTAAGAAATGCCCAAAGAATATACAAATAAATGGTTTCATTTAGTATTAAATTACATTCCTAGACTAAATGTGGTATTCATTTTATTATATAAAATATAATTTAGGAGAAAAGTGAGATTTTGTGTAGTGCGCGCATATCGTGCGGGTGACTTCTAATTCTGGCCAAGAATGATTTCAAAATTCCTGTATATCTCAAGAAATGCCAGTTGGATATTTAAATAAAAGGTTTCCTTTAGTAGTAAATTAAATTCCTAGACTAACTGTGGTATTCATTTTATATTATAATATATAATTTAGGAGAAAAGAGAGTTTTTGTGTAGTGTGCCCATATGGTGCGGTTGACATCTGATTCTCGCTTATATTAATTTCACAATTCCTGTATATCTCAAAAAATACCCAATAGAAATTCAAATAAATGTTTGCATTTAGTAGTAAATTACGTTCATAGACTAACCGTGGTATTCATATTATTATTTAAAATATAATTTAGTTGAAAAGTGAGTTTTTGTGCAGTGCGCTAATATAAGGTGATTTCTGAATCTCGCTTAGATTGATATCAAAATTCACGTATATCTCAGGAAATATCCTTGGATATGTAAATAAATTGTTACATTTAGTAGTAAATTACAGTCCTAGACTAAATGTGGTATTCATTTTAATATATAAAATATAATTTAGGAGAAAAGAGAGTTTTTGTGTATTGCGCCTATATGGTGCGGGAGAATTCTGATTCTCGCTTACATTAATTTCAAAATTTCCGTATATCTCAAAAAATACCCAACGGACATGCAAATAAATGGTTTCATGTAGTAGTAAATTACGTTCATAGACTAAATGTGGTGTTCATTTTATTATATAAGATATAATTTAGGAGAAATTTGAGTTTTTGTGTGGTGCGCTTATAGAGGGTGATTTCTGAATTTTGCTTAGATTGATTTAAAAATTCACGTATATCTCAGGAAATGCCCATAGGGTATACAAATGACTGGTTTCATTTAGTAGTAAATTACATTCCTAGACTAACTGAGGTATCAATTTTATTATTTAAAATATAATTTAGGAGAAAAGAGATTTTTTCTGTAGTGCTCCCATATGGTATGGGTGACTTCTGATTCTCGCTTAGATTTGTTTCAAAATTCCCGTATATTTCAAAAATTACCCAACGTACATGCAAATAAATGGTTTCATTTAGTAGTAAATTACGTTCATAGACTAACTGTGGTATTCATATTATTATATAATATATGTTTTAGGAGAAAAGAGAGTTTTTGTATAGTGCGCCCATGTGGTGCTGGTGACTTCTGATTCTCACTAATATTAATTTCAAAATCCCGTATATCTCAAAAAATGCCCAATGGACATGCAAATAAATGATTACATTTAGTAGTAAATTACGTTCATAGACTAACCGTGGTATTCATATTATTATTTAAAATATAATTTAGTGGAAAAGTGAGTTTTTGTGCAGTGCGCTAATATAAGGTGATTTCTGAATCTCGCTTAGATTGATATCAAAATTCACGTATATCACAGGAAATATCCTTGGATATGTAAATAAATTGTTACATTTAGTAGTAAATTACATTCCTAGAATAAATGTGGTATTCAATTTATTATATAAAATATAATTTAGGAGAAAAGAGAGTTTTTGTGCAGGGTGCTTATATATGGTGATTTCTGATTCATGCTTAGATTTGTTTAAAAATTCCCGTATATCTCAAGAAATATCCAATGGATATACAAATAAATGGTTTTTTTGCGTTAAATTACATTTACTAGACTAACTGGGGTACACATTTTATTATAGGAGAAAAGAAAGTTTTTGTGTAGTGCGCCTATATGGAGCAATGACTTCTGATTCTCGCTAACATTGATTTCAAAATTCCCTTATATCTCAAGAAATGCCATTTATATATACAAATATATGGTTTCATTTAGTAATAAACTAAATTTCCTGGACTTACTGTAGTACTCTATTATATCAGATATAAATTAGGAGAAAAGAGAGTTTTTTTGTAGTGCGCCCATATTGTGCGAATGACTTCTGATTCTCGCTAAGATTGATTTCGAAATTTCTAAAAATCTCAAGAAATGCCAATTGGATATACAAATAAATGGTTTCCTTTAGAAGTAAATTACATTCCTAAACTACTTGTTGTGTTAATTTTATTATATAAAATATAATTAAGAGAAAATATGTGTTTTGGTGTAGTGCGCTTATATAGGGTAACTTCTGATTCTGGCTTAGATTTGTTTCAAAATTCTCGTATATCTCAAGAAATGCCCATTGGATATACATATAAATGGTTTCATTTAGTAGTAAATTACATTCCTAGACTAACTGTGGTATTCATTTTATTATATAAAATATAACTTAAGAGAAAAGAGAGTTTTTGTATACTACGCATATATAGGGTGAATTCTGATTCTCGCTTACATTAATTTCAAAATTCCCGTATATCTCAAAAAAATACCCACCGGACATGCAAATAAATGATTACATTTAGTAGTAAATTACGTTCATAGACTAACCGTGCTATTCATTTTATTATTTAAAATATAATTTAGGTGAAAAGTGAGTTTTTGTGTAGTTCGCTTATAACGGGTGATTTCTGAATCTCGCTTAGATTGAAATAAAAATTCCCGTATATCTCAAGAAATGCCTAATGCATATACAAATAAATAGTTTCATTTAGTATTAAATTACATTCCTAGACGTACTGTGGTATAAATTTTATTATATAAGATATACATTAGGAGAAAAGTGAGATTTTGTGTAGTGCGCCCATATGGTGCGGGTAACTTCTGATTCTCGCTTAGATTTGTTTAAAAATTCCCGTGTATCTCAAAAAATACCCAACGGATATGCAAATAAATGGTTTCATTTAGTAGTTATTTACGTTCATAGACTAAATACGGTATTCATTTTATTATATAAAATATAATTTAGGAGAGAAGGGACTTTTTGTGTAGTGCACTTACATTGGATGATTTCTGAATCTCGCTAAGATTGATTTAAAAATTCAAGAATATCTCAAAAAATTTCCATAGGATATAAAAATAAATTGTTTCATTTAGTAGTAAATTACGTTCATAGACTAACTGTGGTATGCATTTTATTATTTAAAAAATAATTTTGGTGAAAAGTGAGTTTTTGTGTAGTGCGCTCATATAGGGTGATTTCTGATTCTCGCTTAATTTTGTTTCAAAATTACCGTATATCTAAGAAATGTCCAATGGATATACAAATAAATGTTTTTCTTTAGTAGTAAATTACATTCCTAGACTAACTATGGTATTCATTTTAATATATAAAATATAATTTACTAAAAAATGAGTTTTTGTGTAATGTGCCCATATGGTGCGGGTGACTTCTGATTCTCGCTAAGATTGATTTAAAAATTTCTGTATTTCTCAAGAAATGCCCATTGGATATACAAATAAATGGTTTCCTTTAGTATAGTAAATTAAATTCTTAGACGAACTGTGGTATTCATTTTATTATATAATAAATAATTTAGGAGAAAAGAGAGTTTTTGTGTAGTGCGCCCATATGGTGCGGGTGACTTCTGATTCTCGCTTATATTAATTTCAAAATTCCCGTATATCTCAAAAAATAGCCAATAGACATACAAATAAATGGTTGCATTTAGAAATAAATTTCGTTCATAGACTAAATGTGGTATTCATTTTATTACATAAAATATTATTAAGAGAAAAATGAGTGTTTGTGTAGTGCGCTTATATGGGGTGATTTCTGAATCTCGCTTAGATTGATATAAAAATTCACGTATATCTCAGGAAATGCACATAGGATATACACATAAACGGTTTTATTTCGTAGTAAATTTTATTCCTAGACTAACTGTGGTATTCATTTTATTATTTAAAATATAATTTAGGTGAAAAGTGAGTTTATGTTTAGTTCGCTTGTATTGGGTAACTTCTGATTCTCGCTTAGATTTGTTTCAAAATTCCCGTATACCTCAAGAAATGTCCATTGGATATACAAATAAATGGTTTCCTTTAGTAGTAAATTAAATTCGTAGACTAACTGTGGAATTCATTTTATTATATAATATATAATTTAGGAGAAAAGAGAGTTTTCGTGTAGTGCGCCTATATGATACGGGAGACTTCTGATTCTCGCTTACATTAATTTCAAAATTTCTGTGCATCTCAAAAAATACCCAACGGACATGCAAATAAACGGTTTCATATATTAGTAAATTACGTTCATCGACTAAATCTGGTATTCACTTTATTATATAAAATATAATTTAGGAGGAAAGTGAGTTTTTGTGTAGTGCGCTTATATACGGTAATTTCTGAATCTAGCTTAGATTGATTTCAAAATTCCCTTATATCTCAAAAAATGCTCATAGGATATATAAATAAACGGTTTTATTTCATAGTAAATTACATTCCGAGACTAACTGTGGTATTCATTTTATTATTTATAATATAATTTAAGAGAAAAGTGAGTTTTTCTGTACTGAGCTTATATAGGGTGATTTCTGATTCTCCCTTAGATTTATTTAAAAATTCCCGTTTATCTCAAGAAATGCCCAATGGATATACAAATAAATGGTATCCTTTAGTAGTAAATTACATTCCTAGACTAACTGTGGGATTCATTTTAATATATAAAATATAATTAAGGAAGAAATGAGTTTTTCTGTAGTGCGCCCATATGGTGCGGGTGACTTCTGATTCTCGCTTATATTAATTTCAAAATTCCCGTATATCTCAAAAAATGCCCAATGGACACGCAAATAAATGATTACATTTAGTAGTAAATTACGTTCATAGACTAACCGTGGTATTCATTTTATTATTTAAAATATAATTTAGGTGAAAAGTGAGTTTTTGTCTTGTGCGCTTATATAGGGTGATTTCTGAATCTCGCTTAAATTGATTTAAAAATTCACGTATATCTCAGGAAATGCCTACTGGATATACAAATAACTGGTTTCATTTAGTAGTAAATTACATTCCTAGACTAACTCAGGTATCAATTTTATTATTTAAAATATTATTTAGGAGAAAAGAGATTTTTTGTGTCAAGCGCCCATATGGTGCGGGAGACTTCTGATTCTCGCTAAGATTGATTTCAAAATTCCTGTATATCTCAAGAAATGCCCTTGGATATACAAATAAATGGTTTCCTTTAGTAGTAAATTACATTCCTTAACTACTTGTTGTGTTAATTTTATTATAATAAATATAAATAAGAGAACAAATGAGTTTTTGTGTAGTTCGCTTATATAGGGTAACTTCTGATTCTCGCTCTGATTTGTTTCAAAATTCCCGTATATCTCAAGAAATGCCAATTGGATATACATTTAAATGGTTTCCTTTTGTAGTAAATTAATGCCTAGACTAATTGTGGTATTCATTTTATTATATAATATATAATTTAGGAGAAAAGAGACTTTTTGTGAAGTGCGCCTATATGGTGCGGGAGACATCTGATTCTGGCTTAAATTAATTTCACGATTCCCGTATATCTCAAAATGTACCCAACGTACATGCGAATAAATGGTTTCATTTAGTAGTAAATTACGTTCATAGACTAAATGTGGTATTCATTTTATTATATAAAATATAATTTAGGAGAAAAGGGAGTTTTTGTGTCGTGCGCCCATATAGTGCGGATGACTTCTGATTATCGCTAAGATTTATTTCAAAATTCCTGCATATCTCAAGAAATGCCCATTGGATGTACAAATAAATGGTTTCCTTTAGTAGTAAATTACATTCCTACACTAACATGGTATTAATTTTATTATATAAAATATAATTAAGAGAAAATATGTGTTTTGGTGTAGTGCGCTTATATAGGGTAACTTCTGATTCTCGCTTAGATTTGTTTCAAAATTACCGTATATCTAAGAAATGTCCAATGGATTTACAAATAAATGTTTTTCTTTAGTAGTAAATTACATTCCTAGACTAACTATGGTATTCATTTTAATATATAAAATATAATTTACTAAAAAATGAGTTTTTGTGTAATGTGCCCATATGGTGCGGGTGACTTCTGATTCTCGCTAAGATTGATTTAAAAATTTCTGTATTTCTCAAGAAATGCCCATTGGATATACAAATAAATGGTTTCCTTTAGTATAGTAAATTAAATTCTTAGACGAACTGTGGTATTCATTTTATTATATAATAAATAATTTAGGAGAAAAGAGAGTTTTTGTGTAGTGCGCCCATATGGTGCGGGTGACTTCTGATTCTCGCTTATATTAATTTCAAAATTCCCGTATATCTCAAAAAATAGCCAATAGACATACAAATAAATGGTTGCATTTAGAAATAAATTTCGTTCATAGACTAAATGTGGTATTCATTTTATTACATAAAATATTATTAAGAGAAAAATGAGTGTTTGTGTAGTGCGCTTATATGGGGTGATTTCTGAATCTCGCTTAGATTGATATAAAAATTCACGTATATCTCAGGAAATGCACATAGGATATACACATAAACGGTTTTATTTCGTAGTAAATTTTATTCCTAGACTAACTGTGGTATTCATTTTATTATTTAAAATATAATTTAGGTGAAAAGTGAGTTTATGTTTAGTTCGCTTGTATTGGGTAACTTCTGATTCTCGCTTAGATTTGTTTCAAAATTCCCGTATACCTCAAGAAATGTCCATTGGATATACAAATAAATGGTTTCCTTTAGTAGTAAATTAAATTCGTAGACTAACTGTGGAATTCATTTTATTATATAATATATAATTTAGGAGAAAAGAGAGTTTTCGTGTAGTGCGCCTATATGATACGGGAGACTTCTGATTCTCGCTTACATTAATTTCAAAATTTCTGTGCATCTCAAAAAATACCCAACGGACATGCAAATAAACGGTTTCATATATTAGTAAATTACGTTCATCGACTAAATCTGGTATTCACTTTATTATATAAAATATAATTTAGGAGGAAAGTGAGTTTTTGTGTAGTGCGCTTATATACGGTAATTTCTGAATCTAGCTTAGATTGATTTCAAAATTCCCTTATATCTCAAAAAATGCTCATAGGATATATAAATAAACGGTTTTATTTCATAGTAAATTACATTCCGAGACTAACTGTGGTATTCATTTTATTATTTATAATATAATTTAAGAGAAAAGTGAGTTTTTCTGTACTGAGCTTATATAGGGTGATTTCTGATTCTCCCTTAGATTTATTTAAAAATTCCCGTTTATCTCAAGAAATGCCCAATGGATATACAAATAAATGGTATCCTTTAGTAGTAAATTACATTCCTAGACTAACTGTGGGATTCATTTTAATATATAAAATATAATTAAGGAAGAAATGAGTTTTTCTGTAGTGCGCCCATATGGTGCGGGTGACTTCTGATTCTCGCTTATATTAATTTCAAAATTCCCGTATATCTCAAAAAATGCCCAATGGACACGCAAATAAATGATTACATTTAGTAGTAAATTACGTTCATAGACTAACCGTGGTATTCATTTTATTATTTAAAATATAATTTAGGTGAAAAGTGAGTTTTTGTCTTGTGCGCTTATATAGGGTGATTTCTGAATCTCGCTTAAATTGATTTAAAAATTCACGTATATCTCAGGAAATGCCTACTGGATATACAAATAACTGGTTTCATTTAGTAGTAAATTACATTCCTAGACTAACTCAGGTATCAATTTTATTATT
Source organism: Latrodectus hesperus (assembly GCA_037975125.1). NCBI lineage: Eukaryota > Metazoa > Arthropoda > Arachnida > Araneae > Theridiidae > Latrodectus > Latrodectus hesperus. The sequence goes on along the minus strand of CM075857.1, from coordinate 16,833,764 downwards.
TAAAATATTATTTAGGAGAAAAGAGATTTTTTGTGTCAAGCGCCCATATGGTGCGGGAGACTTCTGATTCTCGCTAAGATTGATTTCAAAATTCCTGTATATCTCAAGAAATGCCCTTGGATATACAAATAAATGGTTTCCTTTAGTAGTAAATTACATTCCTTAACTACTTGTTGTGTTAATTTTATTATAATAAATATAAATAAGAGAACAAATGAGTTTTTGTGTAGTTCGCTTATATAGGGTAACTTCTGATTCTCGCTCTGATTTGTTTCAAAATTCCCGTATATCTCAAGAAATGCCAATTGGATATACATTTAAATGGTTTCCTTTTGTAGTAAATTAATGCCTAGACTAATTGTGGTATTCATTTTATTATATAATATATAATTTAGGAGAAAAGAGACTTTTTGTGAAGTGCGCCTATATGGTGCGGGAGACATCTGATTCTGGCTTAAATTAATTTCACGATTCCCGTATATCTCAAAATGTACCCAACGTACATGCGAATAAATGGTTTCATTTAGTAGTAAATTACGTTCATAGACTAAATGTGGTATTCATTTTATTATATAAAATATAATTTAGGAGAAAAGGGAGTTTTTGTGTCGTGCGCCCATATAGTGCGGATGACTTCTGATTATCGCTAAGATTTATTTCAAAATTCCTGCATATCTCAAGAAATGCCCATTGGATGTACAAATAAATGGTTTCCTTTAGTAGTAAATTACATTCCTACACTAACATGGTATTAATTTTATTATATAAAATATAATTAAGAGAAAATATGTGTTTTGGTGTAGTGCGCTTATATAGGGTAACTTCTGATTCTCGCTTAGATTTGTTTCAAAATTCTCGTATATCTCAAGAAATGCCCATTGGATATACATATAAATGGATTCCTTTCGTAGTAAATTAAATGCCTAGACTAACTGTGGTATTCATTTTATTATATAATATATAATTTAGGAGAAAAGAGATTTTTTGTGTAGTGCGCCTATATGGTGCGGGAGACATCTGATCCTCGCTTAAATTAATTTCAAAATTCCCGTATATCTCAAAAAAATACCCACCGGACATGTAAATAAATGGTTTCCTTTACTAGTAAATTACATTCCTACACTAACTGTGGAATTAATTTTATTTTATAAAATATAATTAATAGAAAAAATGAGTTTTTGTGTAGTGCGCTTTTATAGGGTATTTTTCTGAATCTCGCTTAGATTTATTTCAAAATTAACGTATTCCTCAAAAAATGCACATGGGATACACAAAAAAATGGTTTCATTTAGTAGTAAATTAAATTCCTAGACTAACTGTGGTATTAATCTTATTATATAAAATATAATTAAGAGAAAAAATGAGTTTTTGTGTAGTGCGCACATATCGTGCGGGTGACTTCTGATTCTCGCTTATATTAATTTCAAAATTCCCGTATATCTCAAAAAATAGCCAATAGACATACAAATAAATGGTTGCATTTAGAAATAAATTTTGTTCATAGACTAAATGTGGTATTCATTTTATTATATAAAATATAATTAAGAGAAAAATGAGTATTTGTGTAGTGCGCTTATAAGGGGTGATTTCTGAATCTCGCTTAGATTGATATAAAAATTCACGTATATCTCAAGAAATGCCCATAGGATATATAAATAAATGGTTTTATTTCGTAGTAAATTACATTTCTAGACTAAGTGTGGTATTCATTTTATTACTTAAAATATAATTTAGGTGAAAAGTGAGTTTTTGTTTAGTTCGCTTGTATTGGGTAACTTCTGATTCTCGCTTAGATTTTTTTCAAAATTCCCGTATACCTCAAGAAATGTCCATTTGATACACAAATAAATGTTTTCTTTTAGTAGCAACTTAAATTCTTAGACTAACGGTGGTGTTCATTTTATTATATAATATATAATTTAGGAGAAAAGAGAGTTTTCGTGTAGTGCGCCTATATGATACGGGAGGCTTCTGATTCTCGCTTATATTAATTTCAAAATTTCTGTGCATCTCAAAAAATACCCAACGGACATGCAAATAAATGGTTTCATCTATTGGTAAATTACGTTCATCGACTAAATCTGGTATTCACTTTATTATATAAAATATAATTTAGGAGGAAAGTGAGTTTTTGTGCAGTGCGCTTATATACGGTAATTTCTGAATCTAGCTTAGATTGATTTCAAAATTCCCGTATATCTCAAGAAATGCCCATAGGATATATAAATAAACGGTTTTATTTCGTAGTAAATTACATTCCTAGACTAACTGTGGTATTCATTTATTATTTATAATATAATTTAAGAGAAAAGTGAGTTTTTCTGAACTTATAGGGTGATTTCTGATTCTCCTTAGATTTATTTAAAAATTTCCTTTTATCTCAAGAAATGCCCAATGGATATACAAATAAATGGTATCCTTTAGTAGTAAATTACATTCCTAGACTAACTGTGGGATTCATTTTAATATATAAAATATAATTAAGGAAGAAATGAGTTTTTCTGTAGTGCGCCCATATGGTGCGGGTGACTTCTGATTCTCGTTAAGATTGATTTCAAAATTCCTGTATATCTAGAGAAAAGCCCACTGGATATACAAATAAATGGTTTCCCTTAGTAGTAAATTAAATACCTACAGTAACTGATGTATTATATTTATTATATAAAATGTAATTAATAGAAAAAATGAGTTTTTGAGTAGTGCGCGTATATAGGGTAACTTCTGATTCTCACTTATATTAATTTCAAAATCCCGTATATCTCAAAAAATGCCCAATAGACATGCAAATAAATGATTACATTTAGTAGTAAATTACGTTCATAGACTAACCGTGCTATTCATTTTATCATTTAAAATATAATTTAGGTGAAAAGTGAGTTTTTGTGTAGTGCGCTTATATTGGGTGATTTCTGAATCTCGCTTTGATTGATATAAAAATTCACGTATATCTCAGGAAATGTACATAGGATATATAAATAAATGGTTCCATTTAGTAGTAAATTACATTCCTAGACAAACTGTGGTATTCACTTTATTATTGAAAATATAATTTAGGTGAAAATTGAGTTTTTGTGTAGTTCGCTTATATAGAGTGATTTCTGATTCTCGCTTAATTTTGTTTCAAAATTCCAGTATATCTCAAGAAATGCCCAATGCATATCCAAATAAATAGTTTCATTTAGTATTAAATTACATTCCTAGACGTACTGTGGTATAAATGTTATTATATAAGATATAAATTAGGAGAAAAGTGAGTTTTTGTGTAGTGCGCCTATATGTTGCTGGAGACTTCTAATTCTGGCTAAGCTTGATTTCAAAATTCCTGTATATCTCAAGAAATGCCAATTGGATATACAAATAAAAGATTTCCTTTAGTAGTAAATTAAATTTCTAGACTAACTGTGGTATTCATTTTATTATATAATATATAATTTAGGAGAAAAGAGAGTTTTTGTGTAGTGCGCCTATATGGTGCTGGAGACTTCTAATTCTCGCTAACATTTGTTTCAAAATTCCCGTATATCTCAATAAACACCCTACGGACATGCAAATATATGGTTTCATTTAGTTGTAAATTACGTTCATAGACTAACCGTGGTATTCATTTTATTATTTAAAATATAATTTATTAGAAAAGTGAGGTTTTGTGTTGTGCGCTTATATAGGGTAATTTCTGAATCTCGCTTAGATTGATTTAAAAATTCACGTATATCTCAGGAACTACCCATAGGTTATGCAAATAAATGGTTTCATTTAGCAGTAAATTACATTCCTAGACGTACTGTGGTATTAATTTTATTACATAAAATATAAATTAGGAGAAAAAGGAGTTTTTGTGTAGTGCGCACACATGGTGCGGGTGACTTCTGATTCTCGTTAAGATTGATTTCAAAATTCCTGTATATCTTAAGAAATGCCCATTGTATATACAATAAAAGAGGTTTTTTTTAGTAGTAAATTACATTCCTAGACTAAATGTTGTATTCGTTTTAATATATAAAATATAATTTAGGAAAAAAAAAGAGTTTTTGTGTAGTGCCCCCATATGGTGCGGTTAACTTTATATTCTCGCTAAGATTGATTTCAAAATTCCCGTATACCTCAAGAAATGACCATTGGATATACAAATAAATGTTTTCTTTTAGTAGCAACTTAAATTCTTAGACTAACGGTGGTGTTCATTTTATTATATAATATATAATTTAGGAGAAAAGAGAGTTTTCGTGTAGTGCGCCTGTATGATACGGGAGGCTTCTGATTCTCGCTTAAATTAATTTCAAAATTTCTGTGCATCTCAAAAAATACCCAACGGACATGCAAATAAATGGTTTCATCTATTGGTAAATTACGTTCATTGACTAAATCTGGTATTCACTTTATTATATTAAATATAATTTAGGTGAAAAGTGAGTTTTTGTGTAGTTCGCTTATATACGGTGATTTCTGATTCTCGCTTAATTTTGTTTCAAAATTCCCTTATATCTCAAGAAATGCCAATTGGATATACAAATAAATAATAACATTCTTTTTCCAGATGTGGGATTCATTTTTATATATAAAATATAATTGAGGAAAAAATGAGTTTTTTTGTAGTGAGCCCATATGTTGCGGGTGACTTCTGATTCTCGCTTATGTTGATTTTAAAAATCCCGTATATCTCAAAAAATACCCAATGGACATGCAAATAAATGGTTTCATATAGTAGTAAATAAGATTTATAGACTAAATGTGGTATTCATTTTATTATATAAATAATAATTTAGGAGAAAAGTGAGTTTTTGTGTAGTACGCCCATATGATGCGGATTACTTCTGATTTTCGCTTAGATTGATTTCAAAATTCCCGTAAATCTCAAGAAATGCCCAATGGATATACAAATTTTTGGGTTTTTTTTAGTGGTAAATTACATTCCTTCACTAACTGTGGTATTCTTTTTATTGTTTAAAACAGGGCTTCTTAAACTAAGGGTCGCGACCCCATTTGGGGTCGCGTAGCAAAATTCTGGGGTCGCGAGAGATAAAAATACAATTAGACAGAAAATGTTTTTAACTTGTAAAATTATTGCTATAAAGATAAAATAACAATTATCGTAGATAAATATATCATAAAATCTTCTAGTTCGGAAAGATTGTTTGTACCTGCATTTCTATTAAGAGTATTATAATACTCTTAATAGAAATGCAGGTACAAACCGAAAAATTGAAATGATCCTGAAACTGAAATTATCCTGAGAAATATTATCAACAAAATTTCTAGGTATTATTGCTGAAGAAACTATATAAACATTTCGTTTTATTCACATTTAGCCATTGTTTGATTGTGTATGAAGTGCATGTTATTCCGAATTTGTCAATTTAATAATAATAAATACAATTTTATAATTTTTTCTGCAATTTTTAATTTCAGATTTTTGTAAGTTTCAAAACGAATTCTAAACTTATATATTTTTATATGTATATGTATATTGTTACCTAATAAATAAATCATTAAAAAATATTAATTTATTTTTCTTTTATATTTGTATGGGGTCGTCAAGAAACTCGCAATCATAAATGGGGTCGTGAATTACTAAAGTTTAAGAAGCCCTGGTTTAAAATATAATTCAAGAGATAAATGAGTTTTTGTGTAGTGCGCCTATATGGTGCGGATGACTTCTGATTCTCGCTAAGATTGATTTCGAAATTAACGTATATCTCAAGAAATACCTAATGGACATGCAAATGAATGGTTTCATTTTGTAGTAAATCACATTCTTATACTAACTGTGGTATTCATTTTATTACAAACAATATAATTTCAGAGAAAAAGGACTTCTTTATAGTTTGGCCTTATGGTAAGTGAAAATTCTGATTCCTGCTAGGTTTGATTTTAAAATTCAAGTATATCTTAGGAAATACCCAATAAACATACAAATAAATGGTTTCATTTTGTAGTAAATCACATTCTTATACTAACTGTGGTATTCTTTTTATTACAAAAAATATAATTTCAGAGAAAAATGACTTTTTATATTGTACCATTATGGTTAGTGAAACTTCTGATTCTCGCTTAGATTGATATCAAAATTCCCGTATATCTTAAGAAATACCCATTCGATACGCAAATAAATGGTCACTTTAGTTGTAAATCTTATTCTTAGACTAACTGTGGTGTTCATTTTATTACAAAAAATATTATTTAAGGGGAAAATGATATTTTTATAGTGCGTCCATATGGTTAGTGAAACTTCATATTTTCACTAAGTTTAATTTCAAAGTTGTATATCTTAGAAAATACCCAATGGACATGCAAATAAATGGTTTCATTTAGTAGTAAATCACATTCTTAGATTAACTGTGGTATTTATTTTATTACAAAAAAAATAATTATATAAAAATAATAATTATTAGTATAAGAGAAAAATGACTTCTTATATAGTTCGAACATATATGGTACGTGAAATTTCTGACTTCCGCTTAGTTTGATTTTTAAATTCCAGTATATCTTAAGAAATACCCATTGGATTGGCAAATAAATGATTTCATTTAGTAGTAAATCTTATTCTTAGACAAACTGGGGTGTTCATTTTATTACAAAAAAATATAATTTAAAGGGAAAATGATATTTTTAAAGTGCGTCCATATGGTTAGTAAAACTTCTGATTTCCACTAAGTTTAATTTCAAAATTGCAGTATAGCTCAAGAAATGCCCATTGGATAGACAAATAAATGGTTTCATTTAGTAGTAAATTACATTCCTATACTAACTGTGGTATTCATTTTATTACAAAAAATATAATTGAATAGAAAAATTACTTTTTTATAACGCTCCAATATGTTACGTGAAACTTCTGACTTCCGCTTTGTTTTGAAGCGCTTAGGAAATACCCAGTGGACATGCAAATTAATGGTTTCATTTACTAGTAAATTACATTCTTAGACTAACTGTGTTATTCATTTTATTACAAAAAATATAATTTTATAATAAGAGAAAAATGATATTTCATAGTGCAGCCTTATGGTAAGTGAAAGTTCTGATTCCTGCTAAGTTTGATTTTAAAATTCCAGTATATCTTAGGAAATACCCAATGGACATGCAAATAAATGGTTTCATTTAGAAGTAAATCACATTCTTAGACTAACTGTGTTACTCATTTTATTACAAAAAGTATAATTTAAGAGAAAAATGACTATTTAAGAGTGCGCTCTTATGGTACGTCAAACTTCTGACATCCGCTTAGTTTGATTTAAAAATTCCAGTATATCTTAAGAAATGCCCATTGGATAGACAAATAAATGTTTTCATTTAGTAGTAAATTACATTCCTATACTTACTGTGGTATACATTTTATTATATAAAATATAATTTTGGAAAAAAGTGAGTGTTTGTGTAGTGCGCCCATATGGTGTGGGTTACTTCTGATTCTCGTTTTGGTTGATTTCAAAACTCCCGTAAATCTCCAGAAATGCCCATTGGATGTACAAATTATTAGTTACATTTAATAATAAATCATATTTTTAGACTAACTGTGGTATTCATTTTATTACAAAAAATATAATTTAAAAGAAAAATGACTGTTTTCGAGTGCGCCCATATTTTACGTTAAACTTCTGACTTCCGCTATGTTTAATTTCAATATTCCAGTATATCTTAAGAAATTCCCAATGGACATGCAAATAAATGGTTTCATTTAGTAGTAAATCACATTTTTATACTAGCTATGGTATTCTTTTTATTACGAAAAATATAATTTAAGAAAAAAATGACTATTTTAAAGTGCGCTCATATGGTACGTGAAACTTCTGACATACGCTTAGTTTGATTTCAAAATTCCAGTATATCTTAAGAAATACCCAGTGGAAATGCAAATAAATGGTTTAATTAAGTAGTAAATCACATTCTTAGACTAACAATGGTATTCATTTTATTACAAAAAATATAATTTAAGAGAAAAATGACCTTTTACTAGTACGCCCACATGGTACGTGATACTTCTGACTTCCGCTTAATTTGATTTTAAAATTCCAGTATATCTTAAGAAATACCCAGTAAACATGCAAATAAATGGTTTCATTCAAAATTCCAGTATATCTTAAGAATTACCCAGTGAACATGCATATAAATGGTTTCATTCAAATTTCCAGTATATCTTAAGAATTACTCAGTGAACATGCAAATAAATGGTTTCATTTAGTTGTAAATCTTATTCTTAGACTAACTGTGGTGTTCATTTTATTACAAAAAATATAATTTAAGAGAAAAATGAGTATTTTATAGTGCGCCCATATGGTACGTGAAACTTCTGATTTCCGCTAAATTTGATTTAAAAATTCCAGTATATCTTAAGAAATACCGAAAGCATACATACATTTTAATCAGTGATAAGATTCCTGTTTCATGTGTCAAATTTTTATTCTGCAATACAATAGAGCATTTGTAATCATTCTTAGTGAGATCTTCTGAATACACTACAGTTTTAGAATAAGCGCGTACAGTTACCAATGTACATAATCTGTCATTTAAAAGCAATGTTTAAAAATACAGATGTTAACTTTCTTTAGAAAATTAATTATTTTTTTTTAATTTAAAATAGTTTACTATTTTTATATTTAATATTTTTAAAGTTGAATTTGGTAAATTTTTTTGTAATAGGGATAATAGTTTTTTTTTAAGCCAGATTCATTCGATGTGATTTCGTTATAAATGTTTTTTAACAGCAAACCTTAAGATTGTTTTTGGACAATATCGATTTGTCTTAAAATCCTCAATGATTTCGCCTTTTTTATGATAATTTGCTATAATATGTATTTTTGTTATTGTTACAAAATCCATTTTTTGTCATGTATTAATTAGTTTAAATTAATTTTCATTTGATATTGCTGAAATATTTAGGTAATTTTTCTTTTCTTTTTCCTTGTTCATTTATTAATTGGGAAGTTTAATATTATGACTATTTTAGTTAAGGAAGACCATATTTTTAATTATTGCGAATATTATAATTCTTTTCTCCCACCTAAACAATTTAAAGGGAAATTAATCTCTGATATAGAGAAATTTCTTCTACGATTCTTTGTTAAAACTGAACTCGTAATATTATGCTTAAGAATATTATGAAAAAATAGTTTGAATGATGTAGGTCTAATTATAAGACATCAGTGATATTATGTTTTATGTGTCTTACCATTTCTATCAGGTTTTTTTCTTTTTTTTATTTTTTTTATTTATTTATTTATTTTTATAAGAGTTTAGATATTTCTATTTCATGTCTATAATTAAAAAAGAGATAATATTAATCCAGTTTATTAATTACGTAACGCTTAAAGAAAAAAATTTCTAACATCAGTACACTATGAAAAAATTTTACATATTTAGGCTTCTTTCTGCCTAACCGCAATTTGGAGCCAGAGATTATTTACTTGAAAATTTCCCAAGATACCCAATCTCTATTTCGTAGCATTTACTGCATGAAAAAAGAGCAAAATATATTCCTTATCTTGTTACTTTTTATGTACAAATATATATAATCATACAACGTTTTGTCATAATGATATACACTATAATAGCTCATAAAACAACTCAGCTCTCTAGTGTTCATAAAAAAATCATAAAGTTCATAAATTAAAATTCCAAAACTTATTTTCTTGCTCTTTTGGGGATTTTGGCTTCCTTGTGTGTCAGCAGCAGACGCTTCCTTTGGCTTCCTACGGCGATGGCGGCCGCGGCCGTGACGGACAGAGAAAACAACATGGCGGCGGAGGATATCGATATCAAAAGAAGTTTGCAATCAGATGGTGCGTCCGCTATCAACGTTTCTGAACCTGCAGCAACTATAGGAGCTGAAAGAGTGAAGTAGATTTTTAAGGATATTTCTCTTAAAATTGACAAATGAATTCGTGTTGTTAATTACAACATATTCGTGTAAAAAGTAACAACAGAATGCGCTAGAATGTTTTGTGTTGTCGTTTATCCCTCCTGGTTGACAGCAACATCAAACCAGGCCCATGAGCCCGAACGCCTTCAAATAATGGAGCACAGCTTCAGGGCATGAGAATAACTGGCATTTATTTCAACCTTCTTCTTCATCCAACGCCCGCCCGTGGCCGATGGGCCATTTGGCGCTTCCCAGTAGAGTCCAGCCCGCCCATGCAAGTCGTCGTCGGCCTGTTCCAGAGCATCACAACAAGCCAGGTGTTCGGCTGTACCCTCGCCTGTAGAACACAGAGGGCAGAGGGAGTATCGGCAAGGCCGATCCTGTGGAGATGCTTCACGAGGTAGTCGTGACCCGTCGCCATCTTGAAGATGGCAACCGCCACTCCACGCAGCAGGCTGTTGGGGATGGTATTGCATCTGACAATAGTCTCCCATCTTTTGCCAACAACAGCTGCCTCCCAGGCTGTCCTAATTGATTTTTTAATAGTAGATTAATAGCACTACGTGCAGCAGAATAGCTTATAGGCCTGTCTTCTTGGGTCAAGTCACATCCAGATTTGGCAAGCCTATCTGCACGCTCATTGCCATCAATATCACAATGCCCTGGCACCCATTGCAAACAGATTTCAGTTCTTTCTTGTAGTTGCGAAAGAATTTCTCGACAGGCCATAACAAGGGCATCATGTGGGAACAATGAAGTTATGGCCTGAAGAGCTGCTGTTGAGTCAGAAAGGAAAACCACCTTTTTAAGGCCCGGCAGTTGCATGAATCGTCTGGCAGCCTCACAAATAGCAGCAACCTCCCCGTCAAAGTTTGCCATATGTTTGCTGACCGGAAAAGAACCCTCAGCAAGAGATGAATAAAAGCCAGCACCGCAATTCTCGCCCATTATTTAAACCGATGCAGGCCAAAGTGTGGGCAGGAACAGCTTGAGTCGCATTGAATTTTGGACACAGGGGATAAACTTTGTGGCCCGTCAAATGACGCTGTACACGAGCGTGTCCACTTCGAAATCTCGCAAGAGATGTCTGATCACGCCTGTTGTCAACCTCAATCAGAACAGCACCAGGCCGATTTTCGTAATATCCTTTATGGAATGCTGTAGTTTAATCTAGCATACACATTTGGCGAATACAACATGCTTATAAAATGTAACTGCAGAATGTAATAGAATGTTGCAAATGGGCACAGCTTACATTTGGAGAGTAATGTACTCATAAATAATAATAACAGAATGTGATGGAATAATATTATACATGCAGATAAGTATGACATGCAATTGGCGAATATAACACGTTTATAAAAAGTAACAAAAAATGTGATCAAATGCAGTAAAGAGACCTATGGTGAGTATAGTGTACTCTTAGAAAAGTAATAACAGAAGGTGGTACAATGTATCATGATAAATGGATAATAATTAACGTTGTGAGACCACTCTAAAAAAATGAATGTGAAAGAGAACATGAATTGCGATTATGAATTACTCAAGATGAATTTTACTTTGCCTGTTACTTTTGACACCACACAGCAGACAGAGTTATGGCCTGAGGCACTTTAATATTCACCACATAACTTGATTTCCAGGTAGACTACTCATGACCTGCATTTACGTGTTGCAAGGGAGATTTGTTTGTTTGTTTGAGGCTCAATGGTCATTTTTTGCACACGAGGGCTAATTAGACCGGGACCTACGGTTTAAAGTCGATTCCGAACCACTACAAACATCCATGCCCAAGGCGGGATTCGAACCCACGAACTGTTGAACCGAAGGCAAGAGCGCTAACCATTCGGCTGCCAGCTCGGTGTGTTGCAAGGGAGAAAACCCGAAAAACTTTCTGTCAGATGGAAACGTAAAGCGCCGCTCACTAACTGTGAATGGGATCAAACTCTGTGGACCTATCGCTATGAAAAATACTGTCCTTCTACAAGAGCACTGGTACTTTTGGTACATTTAATATAAATAAAGGCCAGAAAAAATAGGAAGCGATTTCATGAGAGTGTCCATTTTGAAACCTATGAAGGAACCAATTAATTAAAATATTGGTCTAACAAGTTCAGTTTTCATAACGTGATTAGGACAATGGTCAATATATTGAGTTAACTACTTGGGCAGTCTATCCTTCTACAAGAGCACTAGTACTTTTGGTACATTTAATATAAATGTATAAATAAAGGCGAGAAAGAAATCTGAAGCGATTTCATGAGAGTGTCCCTTTTGGAACCTGTGAAGGAACCAATTAATTAAAATATTGGTCTAACAAATTCAGTTTTCATAACGTGATTAGGACGATGGTCAATATATTGAGTTAACCACTTGGGCAGTCTAAAGTTATATACATATAACATTATTAGGAACATATTTTACCTTAAATTATGCACATTTTTTTAATAAAAAATTGTAGTTTTCGATTGAGTGGCAAGAATGTAATAAGGCAGTTAAGAATATAATAAGAAGAAAAATACAAATAAAGGGATAAATAATGAATATTCCAGACTTCCTGCAAATCTTGAGGCTTGACTTCTGTATTCTGATACAAATCGGCACCAAGAAACTTAAGTCACTCATAATTCCTTCCAAAGAGACACTCCTATCACAATATTACACTCTAGACGTTTTATTAGAACTTTTGGTTCTTACAGGTATTTGGTTTTGTTCTATTTTTGGTTGACTAAGCGGACGTGTGACAACCACAAGAATAGTTCATTTGTGTCTTGCTGGCATCTGAAGGCCAGGTGTTCTGGGCTTTTAGTCCAATGGTTCGTGGATTTCGTTCCAATTTCGGTTTTGGATGTTTTTAGTTATTTTGTATCCATTTTAAGCTATAGGTCCTATATAATCAGCCCAAGTGAACTAATAACTGTCGAACAATAAATGAACTAAACCAAAGGTCCTTCATGTTAATGTAGTCTAAGGAGTGTCAAGTTCAGATACCAATAAAATATTTCGAAATGTATATACTTATACTCCCAAAACCATTCCGTAAAATGAATGTACTTAAGATTTTAAAAATATCAGGGATAGTTTTGCTTAAGCAATATGAAGGTTTGATATTTGGTTGATTTTCCTCTAGTGTTGAAGATCAGCTTCGTCTTAATGGTTGTCAAAATGATAACATATCGTCCATTGAAAACTGGTGCAATTCATGAACCGTTTGCGCTAGTAACGATCCTAATTATGCAGTTTCGCATGACTTCGTCAGCTATTTAAAAAATGATAGCAAGGGACTTTTTATTCAAGGTCCTGACAAAATAATAATGATATTTTAAATAAGGAAAAAAGAAAGCTTTGCTTTAAATTACTTTAGTATGTTTAGTTACTATTAATTTCCTGGATTTGGAGTACATGACTTTTTTGTATTCATCTAGAATGTAAGCAAATATATAATAATAAACCATAATTTATTACATGTATTAATTAACAAACTTCTAAATTTTATATATATAAATACTTAAAAATTTGCAGTTAATGTTGAATTTTGAATTGGCCATGAAATGGAAATTATATATCTATCTATCTATCTATCTATCTATCTATCTATATATATATATATATATATATATATATATATATATATATATATATATATATATATATATATATATATATATATATATGTGGTGGGTGAACCACTTAATAGCTGACGTCACTATTTCAAGTGCCCACTTGAGATGGAGCTCGAGAGGCGCAACAGCTTCCCCAGTGAGCGGGGCAGAAAAGAAATAATCCTAAAGACGTGAAGACGTTCCTTTTTGATAGCAGCAAGACGACTGCTCCTGTCCCCCATAACTTTAAACTTGAACTTTAAATTTCAATCTATTAAGATGATTAATTGTAAATATCTCAAACTTGTATATATTTATATTTGTAAATACATGTTAATTAAATATTAGGCTTTGTATAAGAATTGTTAATTAGTTAATCTCGCCTTGGCCACTCCCCGTCCCACAAAACTCAGAAGTGGGATTGAGTGAGATTGAAATGATTAGCTGGATTACAAAAATTTTGTAGTGATTGGAATAATTATCGCATCAGATAGTTAGAAGGATTTTCATTAGAAGAAGACGTTACGTTAAGCATCGGTTTGGAACGAGAGAAAGACGTGGATCCTCATCGAACATCTTTGAGAGGTACGTGAACATTTTTCAAAGTACATGATGATATTAAACGATATAAAAGAAATAAGCGTTGCATTGAAAAATTTTAAAGCAGATAAAATCACAATTTTGCATAGATTGATTTTTGATCATGATGGAGATAGATTAAATCGTAAAAGAATTAGAAATTTTGATGGTTTTGATTTTGATATCGAAAGTAATGAGTATCGAGACAAATTAAAAAATATAAACAATGAGTTTTCGCTTGGCGAACTTATTACTGCATCGAACATTTTGAATATTTCTTTTCAAGGATCCAAAGCAGAGCTCGCAGAAAGAATTTTGTCTCTGTTATGTGACCTTGAACTCTTAGCTCAAAACACTAAAGAGGATTCGGAAACTGCTGACTCGGAAAGTGAAGTGGAAGAAGAAATAAGTAGAAATGATTTTTCAATGCAATGCAATATAAGTAAAAAGAAAAGTGCATCTGACTATTTTAAGAAGAATGAAAATGTTTGTGAAAATGATTTTTATGCACATACTGTTATTCCAAGTGTTAATATTAATTATGAAGATATCGAAAGCACTATTACTAAATTTAATGCAGAATCACATGAAAATGTAATTAATTGGATTGATCATTTTGAGGATATGTCGAAATTATTTAATTTATCAGACTTACAAAAATTTGTTATGGCTAAAAGATCGTTAGGAGGAAATGCTCTATTATTCGTTCGAACAGAACCACAAATAAATTCTTGGGAAAAATTGAGACGAGCCTTGATCGATGAGTTTTCGTTTGAAATAAACTCAGCTAACTTACACGATCTTTTGCGTAAAAGGAAAATGCATGATTATGAATCTGTGCAGGAGTATTTTTTAAAAATGAAGGAGTTGTGCAATTGCGGTAAAATTGAAGAATCTGCCTTAATGCATTATGTTATTAATGGAATTAATGATAGACAAGAAAACAAAATTATTTTGTATGGATGTAAGAATTTAAGTGAATTTAAAGAAAAACTCAAAGTTTATGAAGTAATAAAAAGTGATTCTGTTAAAAGTAAAAATGCTTTCGATAAAACGAAAACAAAATATAATTCTCATTTTAAATATGATAATTTCGATAAAACGAAAACAAAATATAATTCTCATGATAATTATAATAATTTTGATAAAACGAAATCAAAATATGAATATAGTAATAGAGTTAATTCTAAGAATGAAAATGTAAATAAAATAAGGTACAATGATGGTTTTGGAAAAATGAAATACAGTGATTTTGATGATTGTAAAGATAAAATTTGTTTTAATTGTGGTGAAAAAAATCATATTTCTAAATTTTGTAAACATAAAGAGAAGGGTATTAAATGTTTTCGATGTAATAATTTTGGACATAAAGCTTCATTGTGTCCAGAAACTAATTCTAAACCTGAAGTAGCAACAATGAATGTTAATGTTAAAACAATAATGATTGATGTAATTATTAATAATTTGAATGTTAATGCATTAATAGATACTGGTAGCCAAGTAACTTTGATTCGTAAATCTGTCTTTTATAAATTAAATTTTGTAGAGTTATTTCCGTTAAATTCTTCTCTAAGTGGTTTTGGTAAATGTGTTGTAAAGCCGTTGGGCTATTTTAAGGGAAATATTAAAATAGATGATTTTAAGTGTGAAGAAGATATTTATGTGGTTGAAAATAATGTTATGTCATATGATGCCATCATAGGAATGAATGTACTAATGCAGGGTGAAACCTTAATTAATGAAAACGGAATTAAGATTAAAAATAAATATCAATGTGTAAAAGAAATTAATACTTTATCAATTCTACCTGTTGATTTAACTTTTAATGAAGTTGAACTGAACATTGAACCTAGTATTCCAAAAAAATTTAAATATAAGTTGCAACAATTAGTTTCGAGTTATGTACCCCATAAAACAAAATCAACTAATGTTCAATTAGATATTTTGTTAAAAAGTAATGAGCCTATATCTAATCAACCCCGTAGATTACCATTTTCAGAGAAAAAGATAGTTGAAACTCAAATAGATGAATGGTTAGAACAAGGTATAATAGAACCCAGTTCTTCAGAATATTGTAGCCCAGTAGTAATCGTAAAGAAAAAGACGGAACACCTCGTTTGTGCATAGATTATCGGAGATTAAATAAAGTAATTGTAAAAGATAGATTTCCCCTCCCATTGATTGAAGATATATTAGATAGATTGCAGGAATCGTGTGTGTTTAGTACAATTGATCTCAAGAATGGATTTTTCCATGTAGATGTAAAGAAGGATAGTAGAAAATACACTTCATTTGTAACTCATGAAGGACAGTACCAATTTCTTAAGGTTCCTTTTGGACTGTGTAATTCCCCAGCCGTGTTTCAAAGATTTATTAATACTATTTTCCGACCACTGATTAATGATGGTATTGTTTTACCTTATATGGACGATATAATTATTTTGTCTTCCTCAACTGAAGAAGGAGTCGAACGGCTTGAAAAAGTCTTAAATCTTGCGAGCGAATATGGATTAGAAATAAATTTTAGAAAATCCCATTTTTTGAAGAAGCGCATTGAATTTTTAGGCCATATCATCGAAGAAGGGAAAATATTTCCATCTACTTTGAAAACTAAAGCTGTGCTTCATTTCCCTGAGCCACTTAATTTGAAACAGGTCCATAGTTTTTTAGGATTGACTGGATATTTCAGGAAATTTATCCCAAAATATTCCATTATTGCTAGGCCATTGAGTGATCTTTTGAAGAAAGATAGGAAATTTAAATTTGGTGAAGAGGAAAGAAACTCTTTTAATCAATTAAAGTTAATTTTAGCTCAAAAACCTGTGTTAGGTATATACAACCCAAATTACGAAACTGAACTGCATTGTGACGCCAGCATAGAAGGATATGGAGCTATTTTATTACAGAAATCCCCAAATGATAAAAATTTTCATCCCATCTATTTTATGAGTAAAAAGACAACAGATGCCGAAAAGAAGTATTCCAGTTACGAGCTTGAAGCTCTTGCAATTATTGAAGCGTTAAAAAGATTCCGCGTTTACTTATTAGGAATTCCATTTAAAATTGTCACTGACTGTTCCGCATTCGAAAAGACTATGCAAAAAAGAGATTTGTCAACTCGTGTTGCTCGTTGGGCTTTATTGCTCCAAGAATTTAATTATAGTATTGAGCATCGCTCCGGTACAAGAATGACTCATGTTGACGCACTAAGCAGATCCCCTGTAAACATATTTTGCATCTCAAGCGATAATATCATACCGAAATTAAAATCAGCCCAAGATAATGATGATGAAATAAAAACGATAAAAGAATTATTAAAAATCTCTAGTTATGAAGATTATTTTGAGAGAAACGGAGTTCTTTATAAATTTGTTGATGGTAAGGAGTTAGTGGTTGTGCCAAGAAGTATGCAGATGGAAATTATTAGAAGTGCGCATGAAAAGGGACATACCGGAATCAAATATACAGAGAAAAGCATAGAGGACCATTATTTCATTCCCAAACTTAAACAGAAAGTAGAAAATATCATATCTAATTGCGTTCACTGTATTCTTGTAAATCACAAAAGAGGAAAGAAAGAAGGCTTATTACACCCATTGCATAAAAATGACGTACCACTATACACATACCATATTGATCATTTAGGACCTTTAGAAAGCACACATAAAAATTATAAGTATATTTTAACAATTATTGACGCTTTTACTAAGTTCGTTTGGATTTTTCCTACGAAGACCACAACATCTGCTGAAGTCATTTCGAAATTAGAAACTCTAAAATCAGTCTTTGGAAATCCCTATCAAATTATTTCTGATAGAGGTACAGCTTTTAGCTCTGGTGAATTCAGAGATTATTGCTCTAAAGAGAATATTAAACACCATTTAATAACCACTGGTTTGCCAAGAGCTAACGGACAAGTTGAGAGGATCAACCAAACAATCACATCAGTTCTTTCAAAGCTATCTTTAGAGAATCCAGCTCAGTGGTATAAACTTACGAACGAACTGCAGCAGACGATTAATTCAACATATCAACGAAGCATAGATACCACACCTTTTGAGTTACTTTTTGGTACGAAGATGAACGTTGGAGGTATTGGTAAGCTCCAAGAAATGATTGAAAAGGAATTTCAAGCTAATTTTGAAGCTCAAAGAGATGAACTCAGAAAACATGCTAAACAACAAATTTTCAAGATCCAAGAAGAAAACAGGAAAACGTATAATTTAAGAAGAAAAGAGCATCAATCTTATGGAGTTAACGATTTGGTCGCTATTAAAAGAACTCAGTTTGGACCCCACTTAAAACTGAAACCAAAATATTTAGGACCATACAGAGTTACTAAAGTTAAAGGAGGCAACACCTATGATGTAATCAAAGAAGGAAGTCATGAAGGACCTAACGGTACCACGACTTGTGCTGAATTTCTAAAACCCTGGTACAGTATGCCAAAAGACGAGGATGTTATGCAAGTTGGAGTTAAATTAAAGTTGAATTGTGCTGAAGGATAGTCGGAAGTCCAACTGACTATAATGAAGCTAAAAGATATACTGACTCATTTCTTTATTTCAGATCTAAGAAGATGAATATAAAATTTGTTTCTTTTCAGAGAATTATTCTGTTCTGCTTGTTTCTTTCCCTGTTTTGCTGTTTTTCTTTTTTATGTATTTGCAGTGTCGTCTGGAGGGCCAGCCGATTTCAGGACGGCCGAACTGTGGTGGGTGAACCACTTAATAGCTGACGTCACTATTTCAAGTGCCCACTTGAGATGGAGCTCGAGAGGCGCAACAGCTTCCCCAGTGAGCGGAGCAGAAAAGAAATAATCCTAAAGACGTGAAGACGTTCCTTTTTGATAGCAGCAAGACGACTGCTCCTGTCCCCCATAACTTTAAACTTGAACTTTAAATTTCAATCTATTAAGATGATTAATTGTAAATATCTCAAACTTGTATATATTTATATTTGTAAATACATGTTAATTAAATATTAGGCTTTGTATAAGAATTGTTAATTAGTTAATCTCGCCTTGGCCACTCCCCGTCCCACATATATATATATATATATATATATATATATATATATATATATATATATATATATATATATATATATGTGTGTGTGTGTGTGTGTGTATATATACAGGGTGATTCAAAACAACGTGGACAAACTTACATGGTAGATCAGTCATACAACAAGGATCAAAAATCGCATATGAACCGTGGGTCGCAAACGCCTGTAGAGCGCGCTAGAGTCACGAGAGAGCGTACTAAACAAACACGACTTGAGCAAACGGAGATTGTCTTCATTCGAGCCGTGGATGCGTTGGATGTATTATGGCTACTTACACACACCGCGAAATGGCTGACATGCACTTAATTTACGGCATGGCCAAATGTAATGGACGAGAAGCCTTGCGAATGTATGGTGCGAAATATCCTGGTAGACAGTTGCCTAGCCGCTCATTCTTTGCCACTCTGCATCGACGATTGTGTGAAACCGGCTCGTTCGACGTGCACAAGCTGGATACTGGTCGCCAACGAACAACTCGGACGGTTGATGCTGAAGAAAGGGTTGTCCAAGAACTGGAGCGTAATCCTTCAACAAGTACACGAGTTGTATCCCGAGTGACCCATATCCCCCAATCAACCGTCTGGCGCATTGCACATGACGAAGGACTACATCCTTATCATTTACAACGCGTCCAGGTACTGGATCTGGGAGACTACAGCAAACGTATGGATTTTGCGCGGTGGTTTTTGCACGAAAATGATGCAGACCGAAACTTCGCAGCAAGTGTTCTCTTCACTGATGAGGCTGCCTTCTCATTAGAGGGTGTGATGAACTTTCACAACCTCCATACGTGGGCGGATGAAAACCCCCATGCCATACGTCCGCATGGCGCACAACGAAAATGTTCCATTAACGTGTGGGGTGGCATTGTAGGAGACTGTTTACTCGGTCCGTACATTCTCCCAGAAAGACTTACCGGCTCCACTTATCTAACATTCTTGCAAGAGGTTCTACCAGAAATGCTGAATGATGTTCCGATGCCTATTCGTCGACGCATTCGATTTCAACACGACGGAGCTCCTGCACATTTCAGCACAGCCGTCAGAGCACATCTGCAGGCTACTTTTCCTGGCGACTGGATTGGTCGCGGTGGACCGATCGCATGGCCACCACGATCACCAGATCTGTCTCCCTTGGATTTTTTCTTATGGGGATTTTTAAAAGGCCTTGTCTATGAAACACCTGTTGCAACGCCGGAGGACTTGGTAGGAAGGATTGTTGAGGCAGCAGGATGTGTTCGAGATACACCTGGTATTTTTGAGAAGGTGCGCTGTTCCATGCAACGTAGATGCCAGGCGTGTCTTGATGCATCTGGAAGAAACTTTGAGCATTTCCTGTAAGCTCGACATTAGTTGCATGTGAGTGAGTCATTAACAATAAAGATTTCGTTTCTTCTCTTTGTTTTATGTATTTTTTTAGATGCCCTGTAGCGGCTCCGGATCGCAGTTGCGACCCGCTGTTCATATGTGATTTTTGATCCTTGTTGTATGACTGATCTATCATGTAAGTTTGTCCACGTTGTTTTGAATCACCCTGTATATATATATATATATATATATATATATATATATATATATATATATATATATATATATATATATATATATATATATATATATATATATATATATATATATATATATATGTATATATATATGTATGTATATATATATATATATGTATATATATATATATATATATATATATATATATATATATATATATATATATATATATATATATATATATATATATATATATATATATATATATATATATATATGTATAAATATATGTATGTATATATATACATGTGTGTGTAATATATATGCTTCATGTAGTAATATTAATATAATTCCGCTCAGGATGATACACTAGCCACTAATTTTGTAGTGAGCATTTTCTTAATCTTATGTCTTCATGCCTTACTCCGTTTTATAATACCTCAATGCATCCACATCTTTTTCGACCTACGGAGAGCCTTAACTGAGAAAACCAAAAAATTATATTCTATAAATAGTGGACACCATCCTTAGCATAGTTTACAATAGCTTTCATGAATCATTATTGCATTATGAAGATTATTCCCTCCAGCGCTACCATTCCTGGTGATAATTTTTAATGAAAATAATTCTGGTAGATAAAAGCAGAATTTTAAATTATCACGAAACTTGATACTTAACATATTATCTGGTCGACCATTTTCGCCAAAATAATATATAGCCAAATGTCTAGGTTTCATATCAAACTTACCACCATTTTAAATGTAAAACAGCTCTTTTATGATATGGCTCAGGTGGAGCAGTTACTAAACTCTAACATTTGGCGCCAAATCGCAACTTTAAAGATAATTTTGTAGCAGAAATTAGCCAACGGGATTGTACATAAGTATCCTGGTCTCACAATTGCCTTCTGCCGCTTCTCGGAGAGAAAGGTTTTGGTTTCGACATCCATTACCGTTGGACAAGGGAGATGGACGTTACGCATGCGCATCTGTCGAGGTGGGTGATCGGGAGTTTCCCCGGTTTTTTCGCACCCGACACCTGAACACCACCCACCACATGTGAAGAGTTACGTATGGCTACTTACGGGGTGGTCACCAAAATGTCTTACTACACCTTAAGCATTTAGACTGTCCACTGTTTGGAGTTAAATGTGTAAGAACTCTGGTAAGGCTGCTGTTGAGTTTTCTTTCCTAACCCCTTCCTCCTCATTCCCGCCAAAATCTCGGGATGAATTTCCGCCAGCATTTTTCACGCCCTCTATATTTCCGGACTTCAGTGCACGAAAGTAATGTATAAAAATGATTAAAACAATCTATTTCATTTACAGTGTACGATTTACAGTATATAAAAAAAATTAGAACAATCTATTTCTCATACTCGGAAAAATTTTTACTTTCACACTTTACACACTAGATGGCAGTACGAAACTATTTTTAATGTAATTGGACATATTTATTTTATGCTAGATGTCAGCATTACTCAAATTTTCAAAGATAATAGGATAAAAAAAATAGGCACTTTTATGACCGTTTTCTTGAAAACAATAGCATTGTTAAAAGCAGAGTTAAATTTCAAAAACTCTTTCGATGAATGAATATCTTACTTTTAGAGAATCCTCCCAAACTGACCATCAGCTCAAATTCTTCAGTGAAATTTTTTGAGGCAAGCTTCGCATCAGATCTGTTAGGAGTGGGGAAGTCCCTGCGCTTCCGCTTTCCACTTCCGCGCGGAAGATCGCCGTTGCAAAACATCTGAGAGAGACGAATAGAGTTTTATATATTTAAAAAAAGTTGATATGATGTGTTCATGATTCAAATTTATGTTGCTTACGAATAAAAAATATAAGTATTCTTTAAGGATTTTTAAAACAGTTATACATACGTTATACAAAAGCATACACATAACGTATGAATAGAATATATATATATATATATATATATATATATATATATATATATATATATATATATATATATATATATATATATATATATATATATATATATATATATATATATATATAAACCCCTAAGTTACTTCGTTACTTCAAGACTTTCGATGGACGTTAGCACCTTTGCAGCTGTCAACGAAATTGATTTCCCACGTTTGAATTCCAGGAACAACATAGGACAGTCAATTAGTCCTGATTGGAATATGAAACGACAAATAGGGGGAATGGCAAATAGGATTCGTGAAGTGCCTTTAAGTCCTTCATGACAAATACAATTCTTCGAATTTAACTGGAATCACGTGGTGAACGGGCCATGTGCTTTCGAAGAATTTATTACCTCTTCACTCTTTTTGATTCGAATCGGAGAAGTGGCTGGAAGTAGGGGTCGAAAAGTGACATTTGAAGATGGATCCGGAGATTGCTGGAGGCCAGATGTTGGGGAATAGTTTTTATATTAGGTTGGGGAAAAAGAAATCCATTATTTTTTCGGCAGATGGCTGTACTGATAGATTTCTCGTAAAGTATCGATCAAACAATTTCAGATTTATGCTCGTTGGAAAGGTGACATTTCGCAGTAAAAAAAATTCTTTTGCTGTTTTTTGTTTGGTGCATTCAGTTGTGAGTTACAGGGTGTTAAAAATGGAAGTGAACAAAGAGAAAATTTGGTGCATTTTACAGTTTTTCTTTGACAAAGGCGAAAATGCAAGCCAGGTGGCTAAAATTGTGAATGGTGTTTATGGTTCCGATACTGTAACAGCCAATTATGTGCAATTTTGGTTTCGTAGATTCCGTTCAAGAATTTTTGATGTTAAGGATGCAACTCGCACAGGTAGGCCGGTCATCGAAAATGTCGATAAAATCGGAGAAATGATCGAAGTTGACCGGCATGTTAGCAGTCGTAACATCGCCCAGGAGCTAAAAATCGATCATAAAACTGTTTTAAACCATTTACACAAAGCTGGATACAAAAAGAAGCTCGATTTTTGGGTGCCACACCAATTAACAGAAAAAAACATGATGGATCGAATTTCCATCTGCGAAGCCTTGGCCAAACGGAATGAGATAGACCCATTTCTTAAACGGATGTTGACTGGAGATGAGAAATGGATCACATACGATAACCCTGTGCGAAAACGATCGTGTTCTAGATTGGCATCTAGGGAGGATTGTGAAAATCGACTACTAGAGTTTTTTGCAAATAGAGACCAGGACTTCTATGAGAGAGGCATTATGAAGTTACCTTTAAAATGGCAACAAATCATACAACAAAACAGTGCATATTTGACCCAAATCGGACAATCCGAAGCATGTTAAATAAAGTCCTGAAGTTCATATAAAAATAATGGATTTCTTTTTCCCCAACCTAATATAACTAGCAGTGGGCGCGTGTGGGCGGAGGAGATCTTCGACTTACGTTTTGTATTTCTGATACTTCTCTGAACAGGTCTCGGAGCAGACAAGTCCCAGCGATGGAACGAGGAGTCTGAGAAAGAATCGAGACACAGAGAGACACCAGGCTTCGAGTTTGACTACCCTGACGCTCCAGTGCTGTCCGGAGTGGATCGTCGACCTTATCGAGTGATTGTCCGCAACTGTTCTCGAGTACGGAATTTATGAGTCTGGTCACCAGCGAGGAGTTATTCCTTCCACCGAATGTCCAGCGAAAGTTCCAAAAGTGAGAAATCCATCCGTTTTCCTGGAGCCTACAATTTACGACAATTCTTGTACATAATCTTCTTAATTTTATAAATAAATATTTAGTCGAGAATATTAAACTATGTAATAAACGGCCTTTGCCTACCTAGAAGTCGGCCTATCCAGACTGATTACGTTACAATATGCATACATACAGATGCTCGATTTTAAGAACTCGTAAGGACCGGTATAAAAGTTCGTAAAATAAAAAATATTAACACAAAGGGATTTATTCTTGTTATCGAAAGGTGGTGAGCTTGAATCCAAACTCAACCAAAGACATTTCGTGTTCGCTGATGATGGCCGGGATTAAGTAAAATATGTCGGTGTTACAATGTGAAGTGAAATCCGTGGGGCTGACACTGATACTTCTTTGTATCAGTGTCAGCCCCATGGATTTAAATGATTATAAAGGTGTTCAGCTCAGGGTTCGGTTGTCTGCCTATGTATTGTCAGATGTAGAACTGGTTGTCAGGTGTAGAACATATTCAACTCTCCCAATTAAGCAAATGAGAGGGATGAATATGTTCTACACCTGAGCGAAAGTTTTAAAACATTTCCTTCAGTGTTGGTGATAAACTCTTTGTTTTCATCAAACGAATGTACTGAAGAATGTGATTATCACAGTCTTGTGTCACCTCTATGCATTGATTTGACACAATTCACCATCCTCAGCAAATACTCATATTTCCGTTACGTATCATAACTATTGTAACTCAATACCGATGTGTATAAACTACTTATAGTATGCAGAATAATAAACTACCTATAGTATGCGAAGGAATGTGAATTGAACGCGTAGTTAGCATGTGCTTTATGTTTACATACATCATTAATCGACACCATATATTTGTTACTTTTCCCATATTCTTCTGCAGAGCTTATTATTTTCAAAAATTTTATTCTTCTTAATCTGTACTGAATTTCTTTGAATTTTGAAGAAAAACCCTATCCAGACAATTTTTAATGCTATGTATAGTCAAATTCATTTCTCATAGAATGTATAGGAAAATTTTTTGTAACTTTATGTTATTGTGTTATTTCAATCTCGTTAATTTTGTAACTTAGAAAGTTATAGAACTCTAATGAAATTAAATATTGCAATTCATTATTTCAAGAATAGGAGCAATTCTGTGTCATACAAAGTGTATTACTACTTGATATACTAAAGGATAGACCACAGGTGCTATTTCGCTTATGTTTATCCAATTAATTTAGTATATTTGATAGCTTAAATATTTAAAAAATTTGCTTTATAATTATGTTAACACATCGAATTATTTATTAAACATTTCTGTATATATATATATATATATATATATATATATATATATATATATATATATATATATATATATATATATATATATATATATATATATATATATATACCATACATACAAGAGAATTATGTGTTATTAATAATTTTTGTGCTTTTGTTAAAAATACATTTTTTCTGCTTATTTGGATATTTTAAATTCTTTCTTTCTCCCACTAATATGTTTTTTATTGATTTTACATACATAAAACTTTAACAGTTATGGGGATTCTTTGCATATTAGAAAACTTTTTTTGCACGAGTCAGTCATTTATTACCTAATTTACTTATCAATATATATCAGGTGTGCTACACACTTTCTTTATCGATAATGATGTATATACATATACATATATACATATATATATACAGGGTGATTATAAAAAAACTTTGCCAACATCTGCACTTCTAGCGTCCATTCTATTAAACCGATCAAGATGATATTTCAAATATAGTTCTTTTGAGATATGCGCTCGAGATTCTGTGAATGGCAACACAGTGGCCCTCGCGGTTACAGTTATAGTGACAGAAACTCGAAATTTTCGAATGGCAACGCCTACTTTTTACCATCGCAAAATGTTCAGCACATGCGAAAACCCTAAATAGCGTTGAAACGGTACCGATATGTCTAAAAACGGACGTGTTCTGCAAACACAAAAAAGAGTTCTGAAAACCGGCCAATAAAACACGATCTGGGCGCACGCAATAAATTTGCATGTGACAGAGTCAAGAAACCAATCACAGAACGCCGGTCGCCAGATATTCAGCGTAGGAAACCTATAAAATACCAAGCGGGTATGCGAAGTCGTCATTCGGGAACTCGTACATGCCGACGATATGCTGCTCGGTATGCAGCCATGCTGAAAAATTATGTCTTACCGGAGTTGCGTCGGCTGAATGCACTCAATGACATTGTTTGGGTGCAAGATGGCGCACCTCCACATTTAGCGAGGTCAGTTAAAAGGCTCCTGAATCAGCATTTTGGTGATCGCATCATCTCACGCTATTATCCTTTTCCGTGGCCTGCGCGATCCCCAGATCTGACGCCTATGGATTTCTGGTTTTGGGGCTATCTCAAATCCAGAGTTTATCTGTGCAATCCTCAAACATTGTCGGACTAAAAGGATTCTATACGGCGTGAGATTGGAAACATCCCTCGTGCCATGTTGCGTGCAGCGACATTGTCCACCGTCTCCCGCATGCAATGCGTAATTGCCTGTGATGGCACTCATGTGGAAAATGTTTGAAATTAATAAAGATTATTTTTTCTCTATGTGTTCTCATCATTGAGCAGTGTCTTGTCTCTGTCGTATGCATTATTCCTCCGTGCGCCTTGAAGAACTGTTTGTATGTGTATAACACGTAGGTTTTCGGACATATCGGTACCGTTTCAACGCTATTTAGGGTTTTCGCATGTGCTGAACATTTTGCGATGGTAAAAAGTAGGCGTTGCCATTCGAAAATTTCGAGTTTCTGTCACTATAGCTGTAACCGCGAGGGCCACTGTGTTGCCATTCACAGAATCTCGAGCGCATATCTCAAAAGAACTATATTTGAAGTATCATCTTGATCGGTTAAATAGAATGGACGCTAGAAGTGCAGATGTTGGCAAAGTTTTTTTATAATCACCCTGTATATATATATATATATATATATATATATATATATATATATATATATATATATGTGTATATATATATATATATATGTGTATATATATATATATGTGTATATATATATATATATGTGTATATATATATATATGTGTATATATATATATATATGTGTATATATATATATATATGTGTATATATATATATATATATATATATGTGTATATATATATATGTATATATATATATATGTATATATATATATATGTATATATGTATGTATATATATATATATATATATATATATATATATATATATATATATATATATATATATATATATATATATATATATATATATATATATATATATATATATGCATATATATATATATATATATATATATATCGATATAATTTTTTACCGATTATAGTAAGTTATTCATTATTGTTAATTACCTACTATCAAACTATGCCTATTTCCTGTGATTAAACAGGATGACATTTTAATCTCTCAACAGTTATTTCTTGCGCAAGGATTAATTTAACCAAAAACTTTACAGTAAGATTTTCATTCTAAGTGCTTATAAATATTCAACCAGAAGATGGGATTCGAATCCAACACTATTGAACCGAAGGCCAGGTGTTAACAGTTTGGCTTAATGGAGCTAATAGGGTAGTCGATTGGTTAGCTATATTTTTAGTAAAGGTATCTATTGAGCTATCGTTTTATTAAATCACTCTTTTTGTACCATTGGTACTTAAATTGAATGGAAGCCTTTCACTAAATGGAAACATTGAGACAGTTATTATCTGGCATGGTTATTCCTTGACGGGCTTAAAATATCGAAGCAGTGCTCACCGGCTGGCAGTCCGATAACTCGGAGCAGGCAACGACCTTGGCTGAGAGGCGGAGGAGCTCCCCATCCAGCATATCACGAAACATGAAGGCTTTGAAGGTGAAGCTGACCACCAGGGGATTCTTGGGATCCCTCTGGGGGTGGTGCGGAGCCACGGGACGATAGGCGGGATTCCGGCACCTGAAAAGTTGCATAAGTTATTGAGAAGTTGAAACTACAGTAACAGAAAAAGTAAATAAATGTTGGGCCACTTTTTTTTCACTTCAATATTCCTGAAGTTTTCACGAAATTGAAGGATTCGACTTAAATAATAACGCTTAGTGTAAAGTTTAACGGTTTAAGTAAATTGTTTGATGATATAATATGATATTCAGAAATCAACAACCGTTGGTCAGTTGAAAATAATTTTTAAAAAAAGCATTCGGTGACCTTCAAAACTTTTTATTTGGTTTGCTGCTTCACAGTCACCCTTTGCACATGGTAGTTCATTAGATCTACAGCTTAAAATGGATTCGAATCACAACATCTAAACTTGAGATGGGATTTGAACTCCTGAACTGAAGACAAGAGCGTTAGGCATTAGATTGCCAAGTCGGTAAGATACCTCTTGGAAATTTTGGATTTATGAACTTTTTGTTGTTGTTACTTATGACACTTGGACAAGCCAAGCTCGCTATGCCTTGGCTATGCGAACTTAAGTCAATTGGGAGCGTCTTTCGTTTTAATCAGAGCACCATGAAGGGGAAAGTACGACTTTTGCTCTTCAAATCCTACGATAGATGGCAGCACCAGAGGATCTATTCCCTTAATTTTGGCATTGATCTGAAGAGGGATTAAATATCTTCAGACCATTGCACCTATGGTAACTGCTCAACGACCGACCACAAGACTTTCGATTCCACAGATTTTACGAGCATATATATCACATGTACTTGGTAGGGGCATTGGGAATCGAACCCCACCCTTCCGGGTGGAAGGCCGATACCCTAACCACTTTAAAGAACTTTTTAAAGATAGTCAGCTTTAGTCCCAATTTGCGATTAGAAATCCAAGTGTTCATAATGACAGCTGCAAGAAGCAGAAATCATCTTCTGTTCTTCAGCAGTGGTTATGATCGAAACAATTATTTTTCATTTCGAAAACAAGCACTGGATCTGAAAATATCGATACTGGAATAGCTGGAATTTCTGGTTATGTATCCAGTGCTCAGTTTGCATAAATCCACAACATAAGTGAACATAATTCCTTTTACATGATACATAAGAACTTCAAAAAACAATTCATACAATTGTTTTAAATTTAACGTTGAATGGTGCGAGTACTACCTTCATAATGATTATTTATGCAAAATGTTGTTCACAGTTAAATGCAGAATTGATTGACAGAAACGAAACTAAATTTAAAATTGTTAGACTGTTTTTTAAGATATATGGATTTCTTACATTTTAATCAATATTTTCTGAATATGTATATATTTACCATTGTTGCTTAAATATGCAAAGAGTGTTCATTTAATTAGAAGGAAATCATATAATATCTAAAATTAAATAAATATATATATATATATAATATATATATATAATATATATAATATATATATATATATACATATATATATATATATATATATATATATATATATATATATATATATATATATATATATATATATATATATATATATATATATATATATATATATATATATATATATTTTATAAAAATATTCTTAAATATTAAGTTATATCAAAACAATATAAGTTTCATATGTAGCTTATTCATAGAAAATTAAATACAAGATAACCAGTACTGAATAAGCCCCTGTGTTTTTACTTGTTACCAACACACAGCACTTAAAAGAAGCTCAGCTCAAGTAACTATGGAAATAATGAATGAAATTATTTGAACTGTACTGGGGACAAAGTTTTCAATTACTTCCAAAAGTCATTAGCCATAATCATGGTAGCCAAGCATCTAACGGCTTTAATAGAAAACATGGGCTTAGGTTTCGGGGAAACTTGCGATTTCGAAAAATTATAATATTCGCTATTATTGAATGATACTTACGATTTATTATTCAATATATGAATCAGCAAATCAAATGAGGTTATAAAGAACTTGAAAAAATGCCTATAGTTATAAAGTTATTAAACGTTGAAATTGAAAACGCTTTCACATCTGCATTTCTGTGCATTTGGGAGGCGTATGAGGAAAAGAGAAAACGCGTTCTCTGCAATGGGCTTAAAAAAAACTCCTCGCTCTTTCGAAAATCTTTCAAACAATAATGAATATCGTTATTTTAAAATTGAAATGAAGTAACGATACATTAATATAAATTAATATTTGAAACGGTTACCTAATATAATCAATGAATCAGTAATGATTAATCGGGCAGCATAACTTTTAAACTGAAATAGTTGCAGACTGTAACCGTAATTATATTTAAGATAGAAGCTGGAAAAGTCCCTCAAATTCAACTCTGTTGTATGATACAAAACAGCACTGTTGAACTAAAAAGTTAAACAACTTAAGAATGCATTTATGTTCTGTCATCATAAAGCATAATTTCCTCGATAAAAATATGAAAATTTATTGGGTATTTTTTTAAGACACGTGAATAAATTAGATAAAGTTAACACGTTTCGGCAGTCAACTCGTACACACGAATACTGCAAACTACTCCATAATTTCGATCTATTGTCAAGTGACAATATCGACATTGAAGCACCTCTTCTTTACGAATATCGAAATTAGATTAACTTAACATGATACACGTTTCGGCAGTCAACTCGTACACACGAATACTGCAAACTACTCCATAATTTCGATCTATGGTCAAGTGACAATATCGACATTGAAGCACCTCTTCTTTACGAATATCGAAATTAGATTAACTTAACATGATACACGTTTCGGCAGTCAACTCGTACACACGAATACTGCAAACTACTCCATAATTTCGATCTATTGTCAAGTGACAATATCGACATTGAAGCACCTCTTCTTTACGAATATCGAAATTAGATTAACTTAACATGATACACGTTTCGGCAGTCAACTCGTACACACGAATACTGCAAACTACTCCATAATTTCGATCTATGGTCAAGTGACAATATCGACATTGAAGCACCTCTTCTTTACGAATATCGAAATTAGATTAACTTAACATGATACACGTTTCGGCAGTCAACTCGTACACACGAATACTGCAAACTACTCCATAATTTCGATCTATGGTCAAGTGACAATATCGACATTGAAGCACCTCTTCTTTACGAATATCGAAATTAGATTAACTTAACATGATACACGTTTCGGCAGTCAACTCGTACACACGAATACTGCAAACTACTCCATAATTTCGATCTATGGTCAAGTGACAATATCGACATTGAAGCACCTCTTCTTTACGAATATCGAAATTAGATTAACTTAACATGATACACGTTTCGGCAGTCAACTCGTACACTCGAATACTGCAAACTACTCCATAATTTCGATCTATGGTCAAGTGACAATATCGACATTTAAGCACCTCTTCTTTACGAATATCGAATTGACCATAAATTAGACTCTTCGGAGCTTTAAACATGATGATCATTGGTTGGATGGTATCAAGTCCGCAACACGTGAGAAAAATGCTTTACATTCCAATTTACCCTGTACTGTTCGCGTGCGCATGGTTATTGCACGTAATAATATTTATTTGAAAACTAATAAGTGGTTGTTGTTGTGTGCCAGCCTGACTGGCAATATGGGATGCGCTGTTCCACTTTTCCAACTGAACCCTATTTTGGTGTGGAGTCCGACTTCCTCAGTACACACATGCCATAGGAACCCGTAAGGGTATGTAACCATTCACACCTCATTCATACTAGGAAAGGACAAAGACAGGATAGATGGAGAGAGAAAAAGTACATCCATGCCCGAATAGGGATTCGAACCTAGGACCTCCCTATCCGCAGTCAGACACGCTGACCACTAGACAAGTTGGGCGACAAAAGGCAATTAATGTTGTTTTTGTTACTAATGACACTTGGACAAGCCAAACTCGCTATGCCTTGGCTATGCGAATTTAAGTCAATTGGGAGCGTCTTTCGTTTTAAACAGAGCACCATGAAGGTGAAAGTCCGACTTCCTCAGTACACACATGCCATAGGGACCCGTTTCTAGGGTAGGCAACCATTCACACCTCATTCATACAAGGAAAGGACAAAGACAGGATAGAGAGAGAGAGAAAGTACATCCATACCCGAACCGATTCGAACACAAGACCTCCCTATCCGCAGTCAGACACGCTGACCACTAGACAAGTTGGGCGGCACTACTAATAAGTGGTAGACCTCTAAAAAGAATTCAGATGAATCATGTGAGCTTCTAAGTACTCAATGCTTGAAACAAATGCCTTATTTCAGAATACAATTCACACAATTTGATTCCGAAATTGTTTACGGGAATATCCACAAGAAGTAAACTGCGTAGGGATGGATTTTCTGTTACATTTGGAATGAAGACAATGATGTCGCTTCTCACCCGTCGCTGAAGACGAGTTGCGCCACGTCGTTCGATGGGAATTTCGTCTCCTGAGAATTATGCGGAGACCGCTGGTCTCTGTAGACAGCATTCTCTGCAGCGTCGATGCTGTTGCCTGTGGTGTCGGTGGCATAATTTAAAGAGCGTGGACTGCCGGAAGTTTTCCTGCTGGGAATACGGGAGACAAGAACTTCTTTCAACATGGCGTAGTTCCATCCTGTTGAGAAATATTTAAATAATAATAATAAGAGAAATATTTAAATAATAATAATAAGAGAAATATTTAAATAATAATGAGAAATAATTGTTGAGAAATCCTGTTAAATATAAGGAAAAGTTAACAATAAATGTAGCTGTAGCAACTGTGCTGATTGAAAAAGTCAGCTTACAGCAGAAAAAAAAAATCAAAGATAGCAAAATACGTAATGAAGACCCTGCAAATTTTATACTTTGCTTTGCATTGTTATTTAGAGAATATGTTTTCTTAATCTAGCTTGTTCCCAGATTCTTTACTATTGGATTTATATTTTCATTAGACAATTGAGTTTTAAAGGAAATATCAAGGATGTGTTATTTCTGATGGAAATGCACTCATGGTTAAAATGTGCATTTTATGTGAAAAGATGTTTTAAAAAATTGGAGTGAGAGCGAGCAGACCCGATTGAAACATTAAACGTTCATAGTTAAAAGCACCTTATAGGAAAAATACGAACATGATGGACTTGGTCGATAAAGAATTACCGAATATCCGCATATTAAAATTATAAATTATTAAATATACTGATCTGTATAAAAAGCTGATGGCTTCGGCTACCATTGACGCTGCGTCACAGAGAGGAGCGCCTTCAATGGTGTGAAAAGCGACGAACCTGGGCGCGGAAATGGCATCACGTCATCTTTACAATTGAATCTCGGTTCTGTATACAGGACCATGATGGCTGCATCCGTGTTTGGAGGCATCGTGGAGAACGCGCATTGCCAGCTTGCATTGGACATCGCCATACTGGCCCATCTGCTGGAGTGATGGTATGAGGTGCCATTGGATACACGTCTCGATCACCTCTTGTTCCCATTACCGGTACTTTGAACAGTAATCGTTGCATTTCCGATGTGTTAAGGCCCGTGGCTCTGCCCTATCTTCGAGGCCTCCCTAATGCTTTGTTTCAACAGGATAACGCACGACCGCATGTTGCCCGTACTGTTCTGATTTTCCTTGATACAGAACAGGTTCGACTGTTACCCTGGCCAAGACGTTCTCCTGATCTGTCACCAATTGAGAACGTGTGGTCAATGGTTGCCGAGCGATTGGCACACCATCACTCACCATCCACTACTGTCGATGAACTGTTGCATAGTGTTGAAGCTGCATGGACTGAGATCCCCATACATGCCATACAATCTCTGTTTGACTCCATGCCTAGGCGGATAAATGCTGTTATTGCAGCCAGAGGTGGTTGCTCTGGATACTGATTTCTCAAGATCTATACATCCTAATTTCCTGTAAATCTAATCACTGGTTCTTTCCACTATTATGTATGTGTCCAATAAATATCGTTCTGTTATTTGCATTCCTTCTTGATGTAGAAATTTTAATTGCCAGTAGTGTAATTTAGAAGTAAGGCCTTAGTAAACTTCCACACTTGGTCTACCATTCCCATAAAGTGCTATTTCGCTTAGATGAAATTGTAATTATGAAGTATTTTACTTGCTCCAGTAAGCAATAATGAACACTAAGAATCTTTAGTTCAGTCTTAAGTAGAATTCACTCTCTTCCAATAATGAAAACACCTTTACCAACCTCTCACGGCTATATTTATATTATATCAAAGAAAATAATCTCACCATCGCCATTTTTGACAACGGCTCGTAATTGCAAATCTTGTCCAACTTTCACCATGTTGCCCGACTTCATCTCCTTGTTGAAGGAGCGAGTTCCTTGACCTTTGGTCAGCAAGGACATCTTGAAGGCCATGTCCCGAGAACTGCTTCGGAAGACCTTCTTCGCCTGGATGGAGCGCCCTTCCGTCCTACTTGGGATACAAAATTCAAATGAAAGATTTTGTTTCAATTACAATTTTAAAAAAGTACTAAACAAATGTTATCACATTTCAGTCACTTAGAATTCAAATAATTTGGAATGTCAGTGCACTTATGCCTCTTGCAAATATTTTATTTGAAATACGATGGGTATAAACTTGTTACAGCATAATGATTTTAATCAAATTGAAATTTAAAAAAACTGGTAACCTTAAAAAGTGTAGAAAATAAAAAAAAAATTTTTTTTTAACCATAAAGAGGTTGTTTCTTTCGCTAAAGTTGAAATCTTGAGTACTCCACTTTCTTATGTTTATGACGATTGTCATTGGTTTAAAATATCCATGACGTCAGATAACGTTTCATCCACGTCACATCGTCTTGAGATGGCGTCGTCAATCCGACTTGTCGACGAATTTGCTGCCTTCCTTCAAATCGCATTCTTTAATTGGCAGCAAACAAGGCGAAGTTCACCATCAAATGTCTGAGAATAGTGTCGAAGTTCGGTATTTTTCCGTTTCGCCGGCGCAAATCTCGCCATGCGAGAATTAAGTCGCCAATTGGCGACAACACACAGTATACACATAAGAAATTTTAAATTTATTTATTTAATTGTTGTTCTCGTTTTCACGCTATGCGTGGAATGATGGGTACCAGAGCCTCAATTTATTTACTTATTATATTAGATTACAATTTATCGGGTGATGCATATTTCAAAATCTTATTTTTTTTAATATTTTTTATATGAATTTGTTACGATTATTATTTAATAAGATATATTTTTAAAATCCGATTTTTCAAGAGAGATTTTATGAAATTATTAAATTTGTATATAGCAACATAGCATAAAATTATGAAATAGAAAAAAAAAAGAGTGTAAATGGTTGACAGTAAAAGGCCGTCACATGTTTTGGAAACGTAGCAGTAAAAGGTTACCAGCGGATATTCCCTCTAGCGCCGGTTGTATCATTTTTGGCGAATTTATCACCCGCGCCGGCGAAACGGAAAAATACCCGAAGTTCATTCTGTTAATAAAACGATTTCTTATATAATGAATAAAGCATCGGTTTGAGAAACCGTTTTCCATTGGTGCAAGCCATTTACACACGGAACAGCAGAAAAAGCAAAATCAAAGAGCCATGACAAAATATCTACTTCATGATTAAGGAAGATTTAAATTTTAAAAAATTTCCTTCATTAATAGAATTTTAAATTAATAATTGAAATATTTGTAAACAATCTCTTTTGAATCGTAAGATTATTGCCTTGCTTACACCATCATTAAAAGTATCCTTTTTTTTAAACTAATATTGCTAATATAATAAAAAACAGATTTGTAAACCATCGGCTCAAAAATTTCGTTTAATTCCTTAAAATTGTTGAAATTATTTTTGATTATTTATTTTCAGATTTTTTTACACTTATTATTCAAAACATTTTAGGTAATTATTTTCTTAATCTACAATAAGGATCTTACATGTCTTAAAACATCATTCTTTAAATTAATGAAACCTGAACACGATGTGCTTAGATAGACCTAATTTTTGATGTATGCTAAATTTATTTTATTTATTTATTACATTACATATATTCAGACTTGTATGCTTGATTCTTGAGATCCGCTTGTAAGTCTTCGTCGATAATAGGACAAATAGCACAATGACAGATGTACAAACACAGAAGAAAACACCCAGGGCCACGGTGGGAATCGATCCCACACTCCTACGCTCTCAAGCGATTAGCGGAGTGATGCTTTTGACCACTCAGCCACGGAGCACCCTGT
This sequence comes from Latrodectus hesperus, assembly GCA_037975125.1. NCBI lineage: Eukaryota > Metazoa > Arthropoda > Arachnida > Araneae > Theridiidae > Latrodectus > Latrodectus hesperus. The sequence goes on along the minus strand of CM075857.1, from coordinate 16,797,371 downwards.
ATGCTTAATTTTAAGTGTGGTTATTAGTTTCCATACATATGATGCCTGCAAAAATTGCCATCGTGGTTGAATATATAAAATTTACTTTTTCCCTACAAGAAGCCATCTAGAAAACATTTTTGAAGTAAAACACTTTTTAGTTTTTCAAGGGCATTTCATGAATTATTTACCCTCTCACTTGTTTCACCACAAAAAATTGTTTATTGCGGTCCATTATGATCTTATAATTATCGAAGATTATCCAAAAAGTGATAATTTCACCGTAAGGAATTTGAAATGCAGTTTTTATTGAAGTAAAAAAACATTCTGTTGCACAAATGACGTTTCCTTCATTGCATAACGACCACCAAAATTTATAAACTCCTGTTTGTGAAAATTGCAACACCATGAAGGAAGCATCATAGTTGAATGAAATTTAATACACAGTTGAGTGGTAATGATACAAATAAATGATTACATTTTCAAACCAAATAAACAATAATAAGAGATAGAAATTAGTATTTTGTGTGGCCACCACGCGCCGCAATAAGAGCTGCTACACGGCGCGGCATGGAGTGAAACAAATTTTGAATATCTGCCTGCGGAAGAGTGTTCCATATTGTTTGTATGCGCAACCAAAGTTCGTCTGTCGAAGCAACAGGACGAGGATCACGAGCGAGACGCTGCCCAACGATATCCCACACATGTTAAATCGGTGACATATCCGGCGAATACGCAGGCCAAGGAAGAAGCTGTACCTGCTGCGAATCAAGGTAGGTTATGACAGTCCTGGCGACATGTGGACGGGCATTATCCTGCTGGAATACAGCCCCTGGCAATCCTTGCAGGAAGGGAATAGCTTGGGGCTGTAAAACTTCGTTTATGTATCGGGTACTGTTCAAATTGCCCACAATTCGTAGCAATTGTGATCGTCCATGATATGCTATGGCACCCCAGACCATAACTCCGGGGGTTCGTCCACTGTGGCGTTCGATAATGCACTCCGGGATGTTCCGTTCACCGGCATAGCGCCTGACACGAATTCGGCCATCATGGTGCCACATATTGAAGCGGGATTCGTCAGAAAAGACGACCTGCTGCCAATCAGCACGCCAGCTCCTATGGACATTGGCCCATTGTAGCCGCAGACGGCGATGGTTTTGTGTGAGAGGAATCCTGTATAAGGGAACCCTTGCGCGCAGCCCACGCTGCAGCAGACGTCTCCGAATTGATGAAGCACACAATGACACACCTGTAGCTGTTGACCACTGTGCTGCCAATTGTCTGGAAGAAGCTGTGCGGTCCGTCAGCGCCATACGCACCAGGTGTCTGTCATCGCGAGCTGACGTCACATTCCGGGGTCCACTCCCGGATTTCCGAGCTGTCCGACCCTCGTCCGTCCACAGCTTCCAAACACGCATGATTGTGCTTCTGTTACGCTGCACACGAGCGGCTACTGCACCATGAGATAATCCAGCTTCACGAAGGCCGACGATTCTGCCCCGTTCAAACTCCGAAATTTGCTCAAATTTCGCTCTCTTTCGTCGAAGAGGCATAGTAAAGATTCAGTTAACGTTTACCACTAGCATATAACCACCGATAATCATACACGCCTCGAAACAGCCGTCTATTTATATTCGGTTCGATCCGCCGTTCGGGAGCGCTGCACACCATACGCATGCGCTACCGGTCTGCAATTCTAATCATTTGCATATCATGCCCTACTTTACATTTCCTGAAAATTTCAGCTCACTCACGTATGTCCTTCGTGGTGTTGCAATTTTCACAAACAGGAGTTTATGTGTATGTATATGGTTATGAACTTCATTATTTTCATGTCGGACCATCAGTTAATGAAGCCAAGTGGTCATTGGATTTCCTACCAAAAGTCACTCCGATGAAGAAAAGTATCTAAATAAACCCGAGGAGCCGATGACCTTTCAAAGTAACGGGACAGAATTGCTCTTCGGTGGGATTCGGTTTCTTTCGGTGGGATTCGGGATCAGTTCAAAAAGGGAGATTTTGACATTCCTTTTTTCTCGGAATTTACACTTTTCACCAGTGTTTAAAGAGTTTCTAGGTTATTTAAACATTTATAAATGATAAAAAGTGTGAAATTGCAACTATGGACCGGTGGATACATTAAATCATCTGCAGAAGAGTATTACATGAGAAAACTCTTGACATTTTATTATGCGACACATTCAAATGTAGGAGATGATCATGTGCAAAAACATATAAAAGAGCTTCATGTGCATGTTAACAGAATTATTTTCTTACAATAAATATAGCATTTTTTTCATTTTTTGTAACAAAACAGTTGTTATTTTTAGAGCTCTAGTTTTTGTATTGTATTTCGCATATATATAAAAAACTCTATACGCCCATTTCATCCATACAAAATGCATCCACCGAAAGAACGTTGTTTGTAAAAAGATAACAGTTCAGAGAATTTTAAAATAGATTAACTATTTTTAAAATAAGGGAATTTTTTGTTTTCACAAAAAATGGATTTTTTTCTTTCGCAATCATTTTCATGTTATTAAAACGCATTAAAATTTAATTTCAATTTTATTTAATATATTTTGTAATCGAACACATGTCTCATTCGTTTCAAATGTTTGGGATTCTCATGTAAAAATCAGTAATACCTTCAAAATAAAGCAAAATCAATATGTGTGTAGAAAAAAGGAGAATTGAAAATATATCATCGGTAGAAATGTAAAATATACCGATAAATGTGCCGCCAAACTTGTCTAGTGATCAGCGTGTCTGACTGCGGATAGGGAGGTCCTGGGTTTGAATCTCGGTTCGGGCATGGATGTACTTTCTTTCTGTATCTATCCTGTATTTGTCCTTTCCTTGTATGAATGTGGAGTGAATGGTTGCCTACCCTATAAATGGGTACCTAGGGCATGTGTGTACTGAGGAAGTCGGACTCCACACCGAAATAGGGCTCAGTTGGAAAAGTGGAGCAGCGTACCCCATGTTGCCAGCCTGGCTGGCACACGACAACAACATCAACAACTGTAAAATAAATTATTTACATTAACATTCCATACTGATTGATGTCGATTGAATAATATAAATTAGGTGGATGTAAATCGTGTAATGATATTTGAATGCTGTGCCCCATAAGATTTGTGTCAATTGAATGATTGCGATGCTAAGATTGATATAAATTAAATGATTTACAACTAAATTTGCTATTGTCAGATGCAGTCTTAATTTTTTACTGTAACTGAGCCTTTGAAATCAGTAGCACGAATCCCACATTTGCTCGGCTGGTATTTATTTATTTTACAAATGACAAGCCGCCCAACTTGTCTAGTGGTCAGCGTGTCTAACTGCGGATAGGGAGGTCCTGGGTTCGAATCCCGGTTCGGGTATGGATGTATTTTCTCTCTGTATCTATCCTGTCTTTGTCCTTTCCTAGTATGAATGTGGAGTGAATGGTTGCCTACCCTATAAATGGGTCCCTATGGCATGTGTGTACTGAGGAAGTCGGACTCCACACCAAAATAGGGTTCAGATAGATAAGTGGAGTAGAGCACACCATATTGCCAGCCTGGCTGGCACACGACAACATCAACGATAAATGAACAAAAAGGTGTGTTTATATATATATAACACAGCCTATAAAAATATTAAGAACTACCTATATTATAAAATACCAAAATTAAGTCCAGTCTAAGGAATAAATAAACCGAGTTTGCAGTGCACGGTATTTGAAAATCGAAAAATAATGTCTAAAATTGGGAAAGAACCTCATTTTGCATTCAAAAACTAAAGATTCAACCAATCAATAACTAAGTTACGAACATAATTATGTAATTATTCTGAAAAACTTTGTAATGGCAACTTATTGTACAGTAATTCCATAAATTGTAGAGGTGATTGGTCAGCGTCAATTCAATGTGTTAAACCACCTGATAATCATTGAACTTCACCTGTCAACTCGCTGAGAGCCCCTTTGATGTGCGCACTTACATTGTAAAATTAAAATCTATCATTTCATAGAATCAAAAGAACTCACGCTGTTCCTCTCATATCCATGACGTGATGCGCAGTGGCCACTCGGTCTTGCGGTCTGCACATGATCATGACGTACTCATCCTCCGCCATGCGCAGACCTTCCAAATATGGGAATCGCAGAGTGACAGATATCCATTCCTATGCAGAAAGGGAAAATCAAATTAATGCTCTGAAGTTAGCCAATAGATTATGGAAATTATGATTGTAATATTCGTTATAAGAAATCAAATATTAAAACAAAACTAAGCAATTGTTAATCTCTTAAGTTTGAGCTTCATTTAAGTCTGAGATTATAATTAGTCTGAGACTGCAAGTAAAATTAATAAACAGTGTGTGACTCATTTTATGGACCTACATCGAGCTCCAGTGGCTTAGAAGCTTCATTCCATTTTCCCTTGTCGTCCTCAGAGCTGACCTCTAGAGTTAGGATGGCTACCAATGCTACTTTTAGGGATACCATTCCTACCCACGAATGGTACACATGCAAACATCCTGGTTCCGCACTAGTGGGTAAACTCAAGAGATGCAGCCCAACGGCTTTGACAAGACTGCGAAACGGCCACCTGCTTTCTCAGAGACACGTCTCTGGTACCAAGGTCTACCCTCTTTGTACCAAATGTCAAGTGGTTCAGGCCTCCCCATCTCATATTTTTCCGTGCATTGGGTGTGAGAGAGGGGACATGGAGTTGAGACCGGAGGTGGTACTTGAGAGACTGACTATTTTTGGATTCATGGGGCTGGTGTGATGATACGGTCACGTCAGTCAGGGATAAGCAACAACAACAACATTCCATTTTCCGTTAAAACCAGCAAAGTGAAGCATTATTTGCCACAGGTATTGTTTGGGAGGGTGACCACATTCACCCTCATTGGGTTGCTGGAGCTCCATGGGTTAGGGAAAATGTTCTTGTTAACCTATAAACTCCAAAATATTTCCGCCGGTGTGGCTTGGATGTAGAGAAGAGGGTTTTAGCTCAGGTGTGACCTCGTCACCTGACTGTGGTTCAAAATGAGGAGACACTTGCTGATAGGCGAAGTATTCCAAACAGGTTAACCGTAAGGTAAAGCCTAGTACTCGTCTGCAGCGCTATGCATGTATGTACATGCATCACAAGTTTTAGGAACACACATAAGTATCAACATTTTGGGTGGGGCTATTGCTTACAACACAGCTTTTAAGTTCTTTATATTTATATAAATAAAATTTTCATTCTATTTGACCGCACCAAATTTTTGCACAGAATTTAATGGAAAAGACTGCGCAAAGTGAAAGAAGCACAATTCACCATGGCTAACTTGAAAAAATTCCTTCATTTGGCAGGCCGCAAACTCGGTAGACAATCCGATTGAGACGCCGTCTGATAGTAGACAAATGTGATCTCCTCGATGTCTTAGTGTGACGTAGCTAAGACGTTGTATCTGACGTCATGGCATTTTAAACCAATGAGAGCGCTGTCTCGCGGAAAGTTGCCAGATATTTCGAACCTGCTCGAAATCTAGAAACGTCTCGCGCTCCACCCCTTTTCTGACGTAACTAAGGCCTCAATGACGTCATCTGGTTTGATGCGATTCTTGCGAGACGCTTTGAGCATCTCGCGAGACAAGTCTCATGCGATCATCTACGAATTTGCGTACTGCCTTTAGAAATCTTGATTGAAATTTGCGATTAGTTCACAATATAATTAATGTTGATTTGAATTCCTGTAAAGTTACTTATGCCACTGCGTAATTAAGGAATGTAACATTCAGTTCTGGGACTTTGCTCGCTTCAACCCCCACCCCCAAAATAAAAAGATACTTTGCCACTTTTTAAGATTGTTATCTATACCTAATTGATAAGAGTAGAAAAGTTATTATTCACAGATCTAATCTTTTTTTTTTTCCTTCCTTCCCACATAATTTTTTTAATAAAAATATTTTATTTGTTTATTTATTTTTGAAAAGCATTATTTTTTATAGGAAATATTTTTACATTTTTTTCTATATGTCTCTGATAGGAAATGCATTGTAACGCGGATGAAAACAAGCGTTGAATAGTTCATTCAGTTCATATTAGTTTAATAAATAGTAAATATCGATATTTCTCCTAATCACAGCTTTTCTAGACAGCTATATGCACCTCATACAGTGCAAGCAATTGGCCACGAATGCAGTTGGGATTCACTTGTTAGTTAAAAAATAAATTAAAAGAATGACCTGCTTAAAGTTCGATTGGAACATCACGCATAAACCTTCTTTCAATTGTGATATAAAATATTTTAGAATTAATAATACAATGTAAAATTTTGAGATGATATATCACCACATTTAGGAATACATAATACTTTTAATAATCGATTAAAAATCAATAATCTTGGAAAAAAGATAATTTGAAAAAAACCTGCGTTTCTTTAATTAAATTTCATAAATGTGTCCTTGAAAATCCTATACTAGGAAATTCGTTGTTGTTGTTACTAATGACACTTGAACAAGCCAAGCTCGCTATGCCTTGGCTATGTCAATTTAAGTCAATTAGGAGCGTCTTTCGTTTTAATCAGAGCACCACGAAGGTGAAAGTACGGCTTTGCTCTACACACATGCCATAGGTACCCGTTTATAGAGTAGGCCACCATTCACACCTCATTCATACAAGGAAAGGACAAAGACAGGATAGATAGAGAGAGAAAGTACATCCATGCTCGAACCGGGATTCTAACCCAGGACCTTCCTATCCGCAGTCAGACACGCTGACCACTAGACAAGTTGGGCGGCAGGAAATTCGTAAGACATTTCTCAATGCATACATGGATTGCGATGCAGGCGAAGGCCAAACTGTACATTAACAGATTGGCAATACACGCCTATCATGAAGCTTTTCCGAACTTTGAACCACGGTCAAGTAACTAGGTTACACCCGAGTTGGCGACTCTTTTCCCATTCACCAGCGGAAGAACTTTGGACATCGCAGATGAATATGGACACATCCCCAACCCACGGGGCAACAGCAACCCAGTGAGGGTGAAAGTAGTCATCCTCCAAACCACTACCCGTGGCACATGTTGCACATCACTTTGCTGATCTTAATGGGATGCAGCGTGAAGATACTCAGCCTCAAGAGCTCTTGATTTCCGGTACACAAGAAGTAAGAGCTCTATAGAGTATACAATATAATCTACAAAGGGAATTTATAAGTTCTTTAAGATCAATAGTGTAACTGTTTAGGAAATATTTGAGAGCTTTAGTCAGTATGTATTAAATTATTACATTAGGGGCTAATGGTTTTATTCGTATTTTGTGACTCAACAATAATAAACTAAAAGCAGTGCCATACATTTTTTTAATGATAATAATTAACTTGTCTAGTGGTCAGTGTGTCTGACTGCGGATAAGTAGGTCCTGGGTTCGAATCCCGGATTGGGCATGGATGTACTTTCTCTCTCAATCTATCCTGTCTTTGTCCTTTCATTGTATGAATGTGGAGTGAATGGTTGCCTACCCTATAAACGGGTCCCTATGGCATGTGTGTAATGAGGAAGTCGGACTCAACACCAAAACAGGGTTCAGTTGGAAAAGTGGAGCAGCGCACCCCATATTGCCAGCCTGGCTGGCACACGACAACAACCAACAACAACCAATTAAGTGCCAACAATATATATTTATATGTACACACACATATTATTTATATATATATTATATATATATATATATATATATATATATATATATATATATATATATATATATATATATATATATATATATATATATACATACATATATATATATATATATATATATATATATATATATATATATATATATATATATATATATATATATATATATATATATATATATATATATATATATATATATATATATATATATATATATATTATTAATTATATTAATTATATCTATTAATTATATATATATATATATATATATATATATATATATATACATATTTATATATATATACATATTTATATATATATATATATATATATATATATATTGTATATAAATATATATATCGCAATTTTATTCTTTTACACATTGATAATTAATATATCATTTTTGATAATCAATATAAAGAAATGAGTCAGATCTAAAAAACAACAATAATTCAGAAAAGCAACTTCTTACTGTCCTATATTCATTAGAACTTGTTGAGAATAATGATCTTTAATGAATAATTTTCATCATGTATTATATTCGTATAAACATTGTCATTTTTCAGGAGCCCGATAAACTCTTTATCTAGGACAGGACTCTAACATGAGTAATGAAAATGTCTCCAGAATAAAGACAATTTCCTAAATGCAAAGAACAGTTTAATTTCTAATAGAGCTCTTGAAGGAAAATCTTGCGAAACAATATGCGGTTTTATCTGTTGAGAAGGAAAATATTTGGATTGGACATTCATAAGAGTGGAATTGTATTTTACGGCTCAAGAGGAGAGAAACAGCAATGAAAAAAATCTTTTGAACAACCGAAAGTCTTTATTAAGTACCAACATTTCAGCTGATATCCTCTGACTAGAAATAGGTTGAAATTGAAAATGTGTAAATCTTACCTTTCCATCGGCTCCTTGTTGAATTCTGACCCCACACTTGTTGAAATGTTGGACATGCATAGCGAACGTCCTCGGCGGATATCCTTGCCCATCGTTCGGCCGCATTGCGCAATCTGCGGGGGAGTAGTCAGGACCTGAAGCGTCCTCAAATACGGGCTGCGATGTGAATTCCAGAGGTGGGATGACCAGAGCTGACAAAAGTGTTGCGCCATTTGAGTGGATGCACTTGATGTCTAAATGGAAAGTAAAGAGTCAGTGGTTTCAGACGAGAATTCTTAAAAAAGCTTTCCTCAGATGAAAGATGCGTACCTTCTGCGTGGACACCCCCTCTGACCACGTGATCCACCGGCGATGGATGCTGCAAGGGAGCGGGTGGCTGCACAAGAGGGGATGGAGGCCGCACCTGCTCCAGAGGGGCCGGTGGTCGTGCTGGCTGCAGTCTCTGGGGAGGAGGACCGAGAGGGGCTGGTGGCTGTGGCTCCGACATCCATGGCTCAGGGTCCCACCAACTAGTACCGAACCGATCCATTTTTTGCTGAAATAAATTTTAATTTACCTGAGCTCAACTGAGCAAGATGTTTTGGAGTTTGCCTACGAAACTTATACATTATTTTATGTAGAAGTCCATTGCTAAGGAAAAATAGTTCTATAATGAATTATCTGAGGTCATCCAACATCAACTCTAGTTTCATCCACGGCATAGCTTAAAATTTGATGTTTGTTTTTCTTCCCTTCGCGGAACCATATTAAAAGTTTACATGTCAGTGAGAGGATGTAAGACTTCAATTTTTCAAAACAAGTCACAATAATTTTTCGGAATCAATATTATTAAAAATTTAAAATCACATGAATTTCTTTACATTTGGAACTACCCATTTTTAAGTATCAAATGCTAAAATGTGAGCTAAGCTCAAAGAATTTTTACAGCTGAATTTGTTATAATACCTGACGGCAATTTTTAAAACTCTTTTCACTGCTGCTTGTTTTACACTTTCATTAAAAATCGATTCTACAGCAAAATTTATCACTTCACATTACTGCGCAGATTAATTTTGAATTTCGTAGCAGCGACACTCTTTACCATACAAAATCCCATCTTCCTTAGTGTAACTGTTGCAATTCTCATTGTTTACGCCGTTTTGTAGTTTTTATTTGTTACTCATGTTGGGTTATTGGGAGGTAGAGGTATGGCACCTTAGGGTTGCCAGAGGTTTGGGGTTCAAACGAAGAGCTCTGAAAAAGACTCTTACTCTCTCATTATTTTATAGTTTGTTATGCCTTGTTAAAATTAATTTGTTATTGAAGAAAATTGGTTTGTCTCATTTTTATAGAATAGTAGGAGTACAAACTGTTGTTTTTGCATATGACACTTGGACAAGCCAAGCTCGCTATGCCGTTGGCTATGCGAATTTAAGTCAAAAAAGAGCGTCTTTCGTTTGGATCAGAGCACCACGAAGGTGAAAGTACGAGTTTGCTCTATTAAGGTGTCTCGTCATTTTGAACCAGGGTCAGGTGACGAAGCCACACCTGAGCTGGTAACCTTTTCTCCACATCCACGCCACACCAGCAGAAGGACTTTGGACGTCACAGATGAACGTGGACACGTCCCCAACCCACGGAGTTCGAGCAACCCAGTGAAGGAGAGTACAGCGTGGTCACCCTCCCAACCGCTGCCCGCGGCAAATGATGCTTCACTTTACTGAGCTTACGGGAAGCGGCGTGAAGCTACTGAGCCACTGGAGCTCACTTCAAATTATTCAGTTACTTTATGAAACTTCAATATTATATTTTGACGGGCTCTTTAAAAAACGTCTTAAAATTTCATTCTACACCACGAAATGTGGTAAATTAAACTATTTTCACTGGGTACTCATTCTAAAATTCTTAAGGCATATTCTCTAAAATAATAATTTCAAAATGAATGAGTGGTTGATTGTGTTTAGTAACCTTAATGGGGTAAAATAATCTGATGAAACATAGGGCAATTACCTAACAGACCAGATGCAATGTTTCTAACCTTTGTACTGGGAATCGAGAAAGCTGAAATTTTAATTTGAATTTTTGCAACATTTTATGGTGTTTATAAAGAACCAAAATTCTAAACTTTTCTTCCGAATACTAAAAAGTTCTTTTTTTTAATTAATAGAACATTTAAAAAAATTTCTGTTAAGCTTACTGCGCTGTAATGGAACTGATTGAATATTACATATTGTAAAGAAATGTACTAAAGTCATTGTTATTCTGATAATCACATGTGAAAATAAAAAGAACATATATACTTTAGAGTCTTCTTCTTGGTCTTCGAAAAATGCAGGCACGAGCACGTGGCAAAAAAGGCTCCAAAAGACTAGGTGCTGACTAAAATATTTCATTTCTATACCTGAAAGAAAAAAATTGAAAGCATTTGTTAGGAGCATTTTATCAACACAAACATGGCGAATTACTCACTTCTTAAATCAAACAAAATTATCAAAATGTTTTGACAAGTGATTTTCATAGAGCCATTTTAGAATCCTATAAAAGGAATCCAATTATCACATTCTTCGTTTCAGCTGTTTATTTTCCTTCTGTCTTTCCTTTTTTTATTTTATTTATCTGTGTATTTATTTTACCAATAATAAACTATTGCTATTTATCTGCGTGTGCGTGTGTAATATATATATATATATATATATATATATATATATATATATATATATATATATATATATATATATATATATATATATATATATATACATATATATATATATATATATATATATATATATATATATATATATATATATATATATATATATATATATATATATATATATATATATATATATATATATATATATATATATATATATATATATATATATATATATATATATATATATATATATATATATATATATATATATATATATATATATATATATATATATATATATATATATATATATATATATATATATATATATATATATATATATATATATATATATATATATATATATATATATATATATATATATATATATATATATATATATATATATATATATATATATATATATATATATATATATATATATATATATATATATATATATATATATATATATATATATATATATATATATATATATATATATATATATATATATATATATATATATATATATATATATATATAGATAGATAGATAGATATAGATATAGATATAGATATTGAGATATATAGTTAATAGTATATTTTATAAAATACAATGAAAAATGCTAAATGGAGAATAGTACAATTAAAATACTAAATGGAGAATAGTACATTGAAAATACTAAATGGAAAACAATATATTGAAAATACTAAATGGAAAACAATACATTGAAGATACTAAATGGAAAACAATACATTGAAAATACTTGAATTTCAAGGAAAATATCAAAGAAAGATATAAAATGGAATGAAGTACCAATATGGCCAGCTTCTTCAGGGGTGTTGACCACATTGGCACAAATTATGGCTTTTCTGCAATTCACTTTCCATCCTCATTAAAATATTGTCGAGAAAGTAAGTTTATAATATTGATATTTGCTGTTTCAAAATAATGCTAATAAATATTAAAAAGCTTTTCTCATCAGGTTTACAGACTTCAGAAACAGCAAAATGACACTAGTTTTTGTAATGAAACATCTGAACGTCACTGTAATAGAACTTAACTTTTTACCCTTTGATATTGATATTGGAAGCTTTGAAATACATTTGCTTTTTTGACTTAAAAAGTAAAGAATTATGGAGCTCGAAATTCGAGCGCCTTCGTGCTGGTTTGAGATATTTGGGAAAAATGAATGGGATCAAAATTTATCTTACAAGTGGTTGGATTTAAAAGATATACAGAGAAAATGTGTTGATTTTTAGCACTTGGAATAGTATTCCTAACTCCCATGATCAATTGAAAAAATTAACTTTTGCTATTTTTTCCTTATTTGCGTCTGTATATTCATATGCAAAATCTTTTTCAAGCATGAACAATAACTTGAGTAAATTAAAAAATTGGCTTATAGATGAGAATTTGAAATTGTGCCTCAAATTAAACACTGCATCATACAAACCTGACTTAACCTTACTTTCCAAGGAAATGCAAGGCCAATGTTTACATTAATGGAATATATTTGTTATTTTTTTAAGGATACCTTTAATATTATTTTACTAGTGATATTCTTAAAAACTATTGTTATCTTTATATGATAATACTAAGTTTTATTTAATTTTCTGTTAGTAAAACTAAGACTTGTGTTCTAAGTAAAACTAAGAATGTTCTTAGATGGAAAAAACGGTAGATGTATGAAGCTTGGCTCAACACTCCTGGTCAAACCCACGCTAAAGGTATGATCTGTAGATCATCAGCGAGGATTTCCTATGAAATTCTAAGATGCTCTAGGCAGAAGATACGTTTAATCGTAGGCTTCATAACTGGGCACTACTATTTCAGAAAACACCTCCATAAAATGGGACTGTTTCAGCAAGACCCTATCTGCAGGAAATGTCATACGCAAGAGGAAACGGCCAAGCATATCATTTACGAATGCGAGGCTCTTGCCCTCCCTAGATTAACTTCTTTAGGCATCATCCATACTAGAGAGTTACACCTAGACTCCATTAAAGGGTTATCGGACTTTATTAATAAAGTGGGTGACCCGAGTAACTGGAACTAGGAAAGATTGCATTTGGAGTTAATGGTACAAAATGCTTATTAAAGCTGAGGTGCCCAATGACATACAAACCCAACCTTAAGAAGAAGAAGAAAAAGACTTGTGTTTAACAAAGGCAAGCTTGAGAATGAAAATTTAATCCTAATTAATTCCATCATAATGTCTCGTACTGAAACAAAGCTTGTGTTACAAAAATGGCTTGTTGAATAAATTTCAGTTATAAATTAAATAAATCCAACTGAATGTAGAAGAATAAATGAAACGTTGCGACTCATTTTTGTCCAGAGAAAAGAAAGAAAAACACCTTGCAGTTTATTATCCCAAGAGACAAAGTTTTAAGATTTTCGTTTAGATTTTTTCATGACAATGAAAAATTAAATTGTTTCATATTAAATTTATATTTTCCAAAATATCAAAGGAAATCACACTTTTAATATATTTATTGTCATATTAATATTTTATTTTTATATATATATATATATATCTAAAAGACTGTATTCCAACGCAGTTGTATTTTTTTTCATACAAAAATATAAACTATTTTACGATTGCAGATTTCTACAATAAAATGACTATTTGAATATTTATTATAGGGGAAACCCTTAAATAGTAGATGATCTGCAGTGAAGCCAGACACAAGGAAAAAAACGACAAATTTCATATATTTTTGTCAAAAATACAAACATATCTCTCCGATTTGAGGTAGATCTGAAGTTAATTTAGGTTTAATTGGACAGTTTTAGCGGTTTATATAAGGTTAAATGTATGTTAAAATAAAATGCTCGTTGAAAGTAACACTTTCATAATTTCTCCGTATTTTAAGACAGCTCCAAGTTTTTTTTTTAGCCAGAAAAAAAGCCTCTATGAAGTATGTTCTTTTACCAAACCAGAGTTTGAAAAATATGAATTGTTAAATGTATAAAATTTAATTTTTAAATGAATGCATAAACTTATTTTAAAAGACAAGCAAATTTTGCAATTCATATTTATAAGATATTCAATAAATATTCATCTATTTCATTTAGGCAAAAAGTAATTATAAAACTACCGGCACAATCAAATTATTTTCATATATTAGTTTAATTTCAAATAATGTTATGATTTTTTTAAAAAAAGATTATACATTTATTACTATAAAATATTATCAGATGCACATTCAAAGACTGAGCTATAAAAGACCCTATTGTGTAGAATAACCACGATAACCAATGCTTGTGATAATAAAGAATTGATAAAAATAGACAGAGATTTAGCATTTTTTTTTTTTGCCAGAGAATAACACACACAATTAATACTCCTAACGGTCCATTTTTTTAGAATAGGATTTGTTGTTTCCTAAAATGAATCTACAGAAATGTTATATATCAATTTCCTGATTTTATCACATTACAGAATAATTGTTATGCAAAAATAAAAGCCATGCATACAAAATATTTAAAAAATCATAAAACAAGAAATATATTTTAACAATTAATACAAAGAAAGAAATCAAAACATTGAATTATTTCAAAGACAGTTGTAATGAAAGAAATGGTATGTATAGGTATTATCAATGTTAAACATAGTATTTCTCTGTTTCCATATAAAAATACTTAATGATATATATATATATATATATATATATATATATATATATATATATATATATATATATATATATATATATATATATATATATATATATATATATATATATATATATATATATATATATATATATATATATATATACATATATATATATATATATATATATATATATATATATATATATATATACATACATATATAGATAGATAGATATATACATATATCTATATAGATATAGATATATAAGCTCATTTTTAACAACAAATTATCAGTTACAGGAATATAATTTTTGTTTAATGATGGAATTTTCTTTGAGAAAAATTGATGGGAAAGTTAATAGACGCGTGCTAATATATATCTCTCTGTAAAGTTTTGCACTTCATCAAAACGCGATGCCTACAGTCAGTGATTCTAAACCTTTTTCTTTTTTAACTATTTCAAAATTTGGCGGCACATGTGTAGAAAAAGATACATTTAAATTTTTTTTTACTTACCTATAATACACTGCTTAAAATAGTTTATGAATGTATAACTTTGAAAGTAAAATAATATAATATGTACAACAAAAACACAAGAGTAATTTTATTACTTGCTCGTAATAAAAAAAGCATAATAATTTTTTACTGCATACATTTCTAAAGATTGGTGGCACACAAAAGTACGCTGCAGTTTAAAATCCACTGCCTAGGGCCTTTGCGCTATAATCTGGCCTTGATGATTGTAAATAAAATGATTAAAGTAAAGATTTAGCCTAATTTTTTTCAATTTTCCGACACAACTCAATACATTTAAAATTAAAATTTAAGTATCAAGTTTGTTGGATTCCAACAACTAACATTTAAAAGTGTATGATAAAAATTTTAAAGAATTTTAGATGGCATGTTCAAATTCATTGAAAATTCAAGAACGCATTCAAGATATTTAATTTAAATTTATCTTGGGGTATACGACATCGATTTTTGCTCTCGGCTGTCTTGCTACCTGTGATTACGGTTACGTACCTTAAATTACACAGTAAGTTGTCATAATATATTTTTAAAAGGAGTACAAGAAATAAAGATCTTACCAGCTCCGTTTCTGACACCGATGCGGGGTTCTCTAAAAGACCACTTGAAGCTCTCTCTGCTTTTAAACACATTGTGAACTGGAATAATATAAAGGTCAGATGTCCAAGACAAAAGAACAAAAAAAAAGTGCAAATATTTCTTTCTTGGTCTACCCTTCCGCTTAAAGTGGTGATGCGGGGGTCTGCACCATTGTTCTCCGACATTCCGTTCCGACAGGTGGGGGAGACGGATGAGAGGCAACCACGCTGTTGACGTGGGGGCCAACTGTCGACCAGCAGCAAACTTTGCTGGTAAAAAAAAAAAAACTTCCATTGCCGCAAAGAGGTTTCTTTCAACGAATGTTTTTGTCCAAGTCTCACTGAAAAATGTCATTGTTTTGAAATATGGGAAATGTTATGTCACTTCTCTGCTGCAAGTTTATCATTTTTAATTATGTTTCTTTTTTATCATTTTTAACTATGTTATCATTTTTAATTATGATTATCAGTTTTTATCATTTTTAATTATGTATGAACACATTTTCTAAAATCTTGTTAAGTATAATCATTTGTTCATTTATCTAATTATTCTCAGTAGTAAATTACTTGCTATAACACAACTACTAGGTAAATTGTGCAGAAAAAATCGATTTCTATGATTATGGATAGTTGTTTCCAAGATGGTTGTTGAATGGTTAATCCTCTCGCAGCAGCAAAATACAGCAGTTCGTAAATTCGATTCCCACCGCAGGTTGGGATGTTTGTAGTAGTAAGTCCACTTTAAACTGTACGTCCTGCTTTAATTAGATCTTGTGTGCAAAAATTGGCTGTTGAAAGACAAAGATTCAAGTTTTAGTTGGAATTAAATAAAATAACAAAGGTTATTTACTAATTAATAGTTTAAGTACTTTATGAAGTAAATAAACCCAACAATTAGGGCAACTAATATTTTATAGCGAAACATTGAAATGTTGCTCTCAATTTTTTATCCCTTAATCATGCCAGAACATTCAATGCATTTCAGAAGCTTTTCAAGACCTGGAGATAAATCTCTTTAACAATTGTTGTTGTTGTCGTGTGCCAGAAAGGCTGGCAATATGGAGTGCGCTGCTCCACTTTTCCAACTGAACCCTATTTTGGTGTGGAGTCTGACTTCCTCAGTACACACATGCCATAGGGACCCGTTAATAGGGAAGGACACCATTCACTCCACATTCACGCAAGGAAAGGACAAAGACTGGATAGATAGAGAGAGAAAAAGTACATCAATGCCCGAATCGGGATTCAAACCTAGGACCTCCCTATCCACAGTCAGGCACGTTGACCATTAGACAAGTTGAGTGGCTCTTCAACAATTGATTATGTTCCTAGATTTATCTGTCGTTCATGGTTAATTTAATCATGAGATCTATAATTTAATCATGAGATTCACAATGAGATATCATTACCCACCTATTTCGTCGAACATGTATACATTTGGTGAATCAACAAATACACATATTTAAACAAAACAAACACTTGTAATCTAATATAATGAAACAGTACAAGTAAAATATATATATAAATACGAGGGTTACTCTGAAATTTTTGAGATACGCGCAGACGAGAATTTACAAAATAAAAATAACAGTTTAATTTTAAAGTACAAAGTATTTTAACACAGAAGACGATTTTTTACTGACTTACTTCAACTTGTTACTGAGCCACTGGAGCTCAAATTACAACGCAGTTTTAGACTATTTCTCGCTCTGACTTTTATACGTAGAACGCGGTAAATAAGAAAGAAAGTGTGTTTTTCCTTTAAAAGTTTTTAAACATAGAAATTCTCTGTGTGGTATACCTATTTAGAATGGGTAGAGATCCAATTTGACGTAGTCATCATAAATTTTTAATAAATTTTTCCCATGTGAAAGTGGCAACAATGATATATTGTTGTTGCACCAGCATGCTTCCCTGTAGATAAAGTCAGGCTCTACCAGTTGGAGAAAAGCAGCCGAGGGGAGTCTTCGTGACTTTGAAGCAGGGACCAAGCAGATCTCGAATGTTTGACCTGCCATTCCCAGAGGTATCATTTCACTTGGAAGACATTGCGACACGCCCAGTTTCAACGTGCTCCAGCCGCCGTCAGCAAACACGATGGATCTTAGATTATGTCTGAATTCGAACTCTCTTCCGATAATGAACGCTCATACCAACCTGGCCACAGCAGACTCAACAGCTGCCTCATATAGGAACAGAGATCGTCGATGCCATTTCAAATGAGTTAAGATTGATCAGCAATGTGGCGACTCAGCCACAGTAAATCCCTAAAAGGAGAATGAGAAGCGTATCTTCCCTATCCGAGGGGAAATCTAGCCCAGTTGCTATTTGGATGCGGTCGAATGAAGACCGTATTGGCACCAGTGTATTATGTTGTGGAACTTATTTTTATGGAATGTAATTATGAAAAATGTTATTTGTTAATTGTTATTGTGTTAAAATAATATATTTAAGGCAATAGGACTTATATTAATAAACAAAAAAACACGCAACCAATTCGTAACGTAACAAACAACACTGTAGCGAGAACGAAACGCAAGTTGTAAATTTCAGTCAGTAATAGAGCGTTTAAGTAAAGGATGTGCACATTGTGAAGGAATGTAGAATAGTGAAGAAAAAAAATTTACTAAAATGCAGTAGAATCCAATTATTCGAATAAACTAGGATCAGATCCTATTCGGATAAATAAAAATTCAGTTAATTAGATTTTTTTAAAGGATCCATTCTATCTTTTTTCCAAAAAAAAACTAATTATTTAGTTATTATGTGTTGAAAATGAGGGAAAAAACTATATAATTTAAAGAAAAAGAGCTTTTAATCAATTAAATGAAAAGGCAACACTTTTACATGCTAACGTATTTGTTGTTTTTGTTCTCGTGTCCATGAAAATAAGGAAAGTCTCTAAATTCCATCGAAAGTCAATGCACTCTTTATGGAAAAGGATGCCATTGCCATTGAGGTTGGACTTTTACCTGTTGGTCCGTGGGAGCTATTTTATTTCGTTCCTACCACCCAATCGTAAACCAATGGAGGCATTCCCCAATCCGCCACCAGGGGGCGCGCTCTTTAGGGGTTACAGGCTCCCCCGAGAGTGCTAAGTTACTTTAAAGTGCTGTTCATTAATACAGTAAGTATGCACAGTGCTGTCAATAAAAGTCATTGCTCTCCGAACATCTTGGCCAGAGCAGTAAGCTGTTTCACTGCTTGCATCATTTTTGGGCAGCACTGAGTCCCGCATCTGCTTGACCAATAGAATTTGCATGTGGTCCTAATCAAGGCGACGCTCAAAACAGCTTCAGTGCCAGCAAATGTTCCATTAGCTGATGGTCTCATGTCTACTTCAACTTGTACATGAAGGTCATCTTCCTCGACACTTTTAATGAATTGACCATCATTTGCGAATTGAAATTCATATAATCCGTTCTCTAACTTCAGCACTCACTTCTGAGCATCCATAAATTTTCAAAAGAATGTTTCTGGATTCCACAAGTGACACGCGTCTCTCCTTTTCATACGAGGGTTACTCTGAAATTTTTGAGATACGCGCAGACCAGAATTTACAAAATAAAAATAACGGTTTAATTTTAAAGTACAAAGTATTTTAACACAGAAGACGGTTTTTTACTCACTTACTTCAACTTGTTTAGCGTGGAATAAATTTTAATCCGAAGAGAAAATGGAGTGGACGCGAGAACATTTTCGCTCTATGATTTTCTACGATTTCAAAGCAGGATTCAATCAAGAAGAAGGCGTTCAACGGTTGCAATTAGCATTGGGTGATGGATCTCCAGCTCGTGCTACTGTATTCAGATGGTTTGGAGAATTGAGAAGAGGTCGCAATTTTCTTCATGATGAAGAACACACAGGAAGGCAGTAATCCCGGATAATGTGTCTGCCATACGAAAAATGTTAATGGCTGATAATCGCTGTACCTATCAAATGGTACAGAAGGAACTTAACATTGGATTCGCAGCCATACACAAAATCATTCATGAAGAATTACATATGAAAATAGTAGTTTGCCGTTGGGTTCACATAATCTAACTGAGCATTAAAAAGAGGAGCGTGTCAGAATCAGTAAAGAAACTTTTAATATGCTGAATGATGGTGGCCACCGCATCATTTCTAAAATTGTAACAGGTGATAAAACGTACATACCGTTTATTGACGTTCCAACACGTCAAGAAAGCAAAGTATGGGTCTTTGAAGATGATCCCACGCCGACAAAGGTGAAAAAACAACGCGCACTGAAAAAAGTGATGTATGCCTTTTTCTTCAGAAGTACGGGATTTGTCAAAGCCATCAAATTGGAAGGACAGAAGACAGTAACAGCAAACTGGTATACCACTAAATGTCTTCCAGAAATTCAACAAGAACTGAATGTTAGGGGACTCATGCTTCACCATGACAATGCATCTTCACATACAGTCCGATTAACAGTTGAGTTTCTTAAACAAAAACAAATTAAAGTGATTGAACACCCGCCGTATTCACCTGATCTAGCTATGTGCGACTTTTGGTTATTCTTTAATCTAAAAAAGAACTTACGTGGACGTCGTTTTCATTCAGAAGAAGAGATTGATGTGGCTATTAATGCGTTTTTTCATCCATTCGAAGAAATGAATGGCATTTAATCTGTGGAAAATTCATCTACAAAAGTGCATTGATGCTGGAGGAGACTACTTTGAACACACCTAAAATTTTGTTAGTATAACTTTAAAAACCTAGTTGTATCTCAAAAATTTCAGAGTGACCCTCGTATTCCTTCTTCGTTTTCTTAAGCTTTTCTCTTCTGGTTTTCTTTCTCTTCTTCAGTCTAATTTATATTTCTGAAATTTTGATAGCGATTCGGATGAATGGAGTTCGGATAATAGGGATCCTACAGTGTTATTAAATAGCCAAAATTTTTGAACGCTGACCTTATATTTCTATTTTTTACTTGTAGTGTTTTATCACACAGATTTTCTTAGAAAGTTGTTCCCTCCCCCCCCCCCAATATATGTATTCCAAATAGAAGGTGCCTATAGAGATAGGCAAATAAGAAATTTTCCTAAATCTAGCACTACATTTTTTTTTTACAAAAACTTTCGGTTGTTTATTTACACGGAGACAAATGGTATCATTATTCATTTGTTAATGTTGAATGCAACTATTTTATGTTGTTTCAAATTAACAAAAAAAGCCTGTAAGAATTTTTCTAATTTTATTTTAAAATCTGGATTTTTTTAAACATAATTTTTCTTTTATATTTTATATAATTTCATTTTTCTAATTTTTTAGTTATTTACACCAAGATTATATGTAAAAGTAATCGTGTTTAACTTATGCTAGATTAAATTATTTCTAATTGAATTTAGATAAACTTTACACGTTTATAAATATATGATTTATATATATCTTAATTCGTTATTTCCAAAATCAATGTTTTTATTTAGTTTACCTTTTGATAAATTTGTTAGATAAATTCTTTTTTGAACATATTTTTGTTTTTGTCACTATCAATATTTTATCCCGGCGAATCGTACTGTATTTGAATTACCTTTTATGAACATTAAACTTAATAAAATTCAAATCCTCTTCTGATATCATGGTTTAAAATTACAAGATCATAATTCTCACAAAGCGCATGACCTATTCGACCTACATTCTTCCCAAACGATTTGTAGCTTCCTTTTTAGTGAGCTTTACCTCTATTGTTCCGTTGTTGGAGGTCAAGTAGCCGCACACAAACAATTCTTTAAGTGCTTGAAATAAACATAATCCTCTTAACTTTTCAGAAGGAATCAGAAATCATATAAATGCAGGTTACCGAATTCTTTCAGACGAAAAAAAAAGTAAATTTTCTACTTCCAACTTGTTACCGATTAGCAGCAAATAATCTTTGGACAAAAAGTTTAGTAGGTCAAGATCAAAAAACAAGATATTTTTCTTTCAAAAAGAACGTAGAGTTATAAGCTTATTCTCAGAATTTCTTTTATAGAGACGATAAATTATTTATCTTTAAACGCAAAACAGAAAATATGTTTAGAAGATGGTCTTTCCTTTACAAAATCTTGACTTTTATTTGCATAAGATAAATGTGTGTGAAGTATTTTTAAATAAAATATTATTAAATTTTTTATGGTGAAAAATTAAATTGTTTGGTAAAAAAAACTAAATCTTGCGCATAAAGTTTTCCCTGGTGGACAGATTTACAGTGACGGCAAAAAGTATTGGCACATCTAGTTTTTTGCAAATTTTGAATTTATTAAATAAGACAATTCATTCAATTTAGAATAAACAAAACGCTTATAATTAACTGAAACAATGTGTACTTCACAAATTTTTTTAATTTTAAATACTATATATGAATATAAAAAAATACATAAATCTACTTGGAAAAAAGATTGACACATTTTCATCATTTGACGTTAAACAACATTTAATTTAAATTTAATACTTAATAAAAATTCATTTGCATCAATAATGGCTTGGAGACGCCTGGGCATTGAGTGAACCAAGTTTTGGATCAAGGCGAAGCTTATTTTGTCCAATTCTTCAGCCAAAAGTTGTTTCAAATGATTCCTTCCTGTAATGTGGTGCTTTCTCACCATCACATCTAGAGAATGCCATAAATTTTCAATTATATTTATATCAGGTGATTGGGGAGGAGTGTGAAGCTGTTTTGGTACATTGTACCATAACCATTCTTTGGCTCTGAGTGCAGTATGTTTTGGGTCGTTGTCCTGCTGAAACATATAGTCACTTTGAAGTCCCATTTTTGTAACACTTGCTTTCAGATTAACACGCAAAATGTTCACATACCCTTCTGCATTCAAATTGCCTTCAATAAAAGCAAGGTTTCCAACACCATTATATGAAACACATCCCCTAACCATAACATGCCCACCTCCGTGCTTTACATTAACAATCACATTTTTCTTCGTTAACTCTTCGTTTTTTCTTCGCCAAATTGTCCTTTTACCGTCAGAACCAAACACATTAAACTTGCTTTCATCCGTGAAAACAACAGTTTTCCAAAAATCAAGAGGTTTGTTTATGTATTCTTTGGCAAAAGCGAGGCGTTTCTGAGGATTTATTTCACTGATAAAAGGTTTTTTTCTTGGTGTGTTCTGCCATGTAGACCAACAGAGTGCAGTACATTTCTTATTGTTCTTTCAGAGACCTGTACTCCTGAAAATGACTCGACCATTCTAGCCAAATTTCTCGTGTTGGTATAATTATTTTTTTCGACTTCTTTCCTAACTTTTCTCACCATTCCAGCATTTAGATTCTTTGGTCGTCCTGTGCGCTTTTAGTTTTCAACTGTACCACGTTCTTCATACCTTTTACACACATTTCTCACTGAGGAAAAACTTAAATTTAACTAAGCAGCAATTTCACGATAGGTTTTTTCTTGATTTCGCAGCAAAATTATCTTTTTACGTGTGCCTATACTAAGTTCTTTTGTTTTAGGCATAACTAGTTGATTTAAATATTTATATAATTTATACACTTAGAAACTTTGTTCACAATTTATACTATATATTATATCTAAACCGTGAAACAAAACTAACTACAAAATTTAGAGAACACCAAATGTGCCCCAATACTTATTTTCACTTGACTTAAACAATTTATTTTTTAAAATAAAATTGGTAGTTAAACAAAATTTTTTAAAACACATTTATATTAATGTAAATTTCTTTCTTGGTTGTGAAAAAATTATCAAAATTGTTTGATTATCTTAAAAGTTAACATTAAGAAACATATTGTGCCAATACTTTTTGCTGCCACTGTACGTCCACCACTAACAGCTCGTTCGTACTGAGATTTACAAGGAGTATTTACTGATAATCCGATAAACATGAAGAAATGTTGAAACTTAATAGGTTTAATTATTAGTATTTATTTATGAAATATAGATCTCAACATCTAAATTTTATTCCAAAGTAACGGGTTCTATACCCGACTCAGTAAAAAATCCACCGTTTTAACTTAAGACTTGTTTGAAACCTTTTAGATCGCTTTCGCTCAACCCTTCAAAAGAAATGATTCCTCTGCGACAAGCAGGTTAAGTCTAATTATATTTTTTCTTTCTCCCCGATATAAAATTACGAGGAGGTACCTCCTTTCGGAGGGGGGGGGGGAACTATTATGTGTGCATTGGTATACTTCCCTCTACCTAGCCCAGAGTTCATCTCTGACAGTTTCTGTTTGGAAGTATTCAAAATTTAGAAGCAGGTACGAGGCAGAAGACCTCCCTATGCATGACCTGCCAGTCTAGTGTAAAATTACATCACGTGGTTATATTACTTGGTGGGCATTGCTACCACGACCAATTGAACGTGCCCAACCGCCTTCAGTGAATACGACGGATATTCGAGCCATTACCAAACACTGCAGATTCTTATTTTAAGCTATATAATTTAGAAACAGCGATCCTTCCACTTGGTGGGCATTTCTACCACGACCAATTGAACGTGTCCCAACCGCCTTCAGTGAATACAACGGATATTCGAGCCATAATCAAACACTGCAGATCCTATATTAAGCTGTAAATGGAATACATGACTTCCCAATAATGACCTATAGTATCAGTTTGTTGGAAGCTGCTGGGTTGGGAGTCTATATAATTTAGAAACAGCGATCCTTCCACTTGGTGGGCATTGCTACCACGACCTATTGAACGTGCTCCGATTGCCTTCAGGGAATACGACGGATATTCGAGCCATTAACAAACGCTGCAGATCTTATTTTAAGCTGTAAATGGAATACATGACTTCCCAATAATGACCTATAGTATCAGTTTGTTGAAAGCTGCTGGGTTGGGAGTCTATATAATTTAGAAACAGCGATCCTTCCACTTGGTGGGCATTGCTACCACGACCTATTGAACGTGCTCCGATTGCCTTCAGGGAATACGACGGATATTCGAGCCATTAACAAACGCTGCAGATCTTATTTTAAGCTGTAAATGGAATACATGACTTCCCAATAATGACCTATAGTATCAGTTTGTTGGAAGCTGCTGGGTTGGGAGTCTATATAATTTAGAAACAGCGATCCTTCCACTTGGTGGGCATTGCTACCACGACCTATTGAACGTGCTCCGATTGCCTTCAGGGAATACGACGGATATTCGAGCCATTAACAAACGCTGCAGATCTTATTTTAAGCTGTAAATGGAATACA
>CM075857.1:16688052-16771754 GCA_037975125.1 Latrodectus hesperus | reverse complement strand
TAAATCATTCATATTTATTTTACTTTAAACCCAAATAAAGAATCCCAAACCTGAAAATTTCCTAAATAGGAATAGAAAAATAGTTACATGAAAAGTGCACTAATGAAAACGCAAAATTTAAAACAAAGTAATATTAATTTTGTCCAATAAATTTTCTGATCTGTAATTCATTTCCCGAATTATAAAAAAGAAGTCAATTGAAAGTGCATTCTGAAAAAAATATATAAATAAGGTGACATTTTTATAATATTTTTAAGTATAGTAAATTGCATCGAATCCGATACAATTCTACATAAAAATAGATTAGAGCACTTACTTTCAAATAAGTTTATTTCATCAAGATATCATTAGTCTAAAGTATAGCATAAAAAATAATACATTTTGTGAAACAGCTAATAGTAATCGTAAAAACTGCTTATAAATGTATAAAAAAATATTTTTCGTTGACATTTTTTTAACAATTTAAGTAACTGATTTAAAGTGAGGCATAGAAATAAAAAACATTACTTTTTCTAAGTAATATAACAGTAAAAATTTACTAGTATATTCTTTATTACACTTAAAAATATTATATAAATGAAGCAGTAAACAATAAAACAATAATTTACAATTTTGAAAACACTTAACTGTAAAACTTTATTAATTTATTATTCTAATTAAATCCAGCATACTAAGAAATATATTAATATATATATATATATATATATATATATATATATATATATATATATATATATATATATATGCCAAAACACACCAAATACGAGGTAAATAAAGTTAAGGACCAAAAACGTCAGTAGCAGACTTTAAAATTGTTTACAAACATTATTGTGTAAAATTATTGATTAAATTTTGGCAGCAAATATTATTGTTATATAATTATTGTGTAACACTTAGAAATTATTAACAAACATCAAAGAAAATGTTCAAAGTCGTTAATTTGTTTTAACCTCGGTCATAGTTTCACATTAGAAAACTGTTTACCCTTAAAGCACAAAGTAAGTTATACTGATCTTAAAGAGAAATTGTAACCAAGCGAAACAATAATAAAACAAATTTATATATAAATATTGTATTACAAGTTTTTTCCTCTTTTTTACCTATATATTTGATTCAATTTGATAATTCTTTGTTCAAATTACGTAATAATAATAAAAAAATAAAATGAATAAAAAACATTTTTCTCTATCTCCTTTAGTAAACCTTAAAGACATAAAATATGTTTCAAATATCTTTAATATCTTTCTGTCTTTGTTTACCTATTGTTCTGAAAATACATTCCAATAAATATCAAATTCTTTATTGAAGAAAGGTATTTTTGAAGTATGACTTAATCTAACTCAATTTTATTAGATAAAAGATATTTTTCTGTAAGATATTGAGTTCTTTACCTGACAATTTATATAAATCGCTTTCTTTAAATCTCTTGCAATCTCAGAAATATCTGAGAACATTTTTTATATTTATAACTTAGAATGAAAAAATATATTAATATTTTGTAATATTTCTTCAAATTTTAATAATAATAATGTAAGCAGTGGTCAAATATGTTGAATATATTTCCCCATCATTAATTATATTTTCATGAATTTGAAAAAAGATTTTGTGCAGAAGTTGTACAAAATCATTTAACTAGGGCTAAAATTACAATCTCTTTTCTTGATTTTTAAATTTTTTCTGATTTAATTTTTACTTTTTATTATTATTTAAAAATTACTGAAGTTTTGTTCCAATTATTATTCATTAAAATAGATAATAAATCTACCAAAAAATTTTTATTTTAAATCACAATTTACCTCGCAATAATTTGCAATCAATATTTTTTCTGATTTAATAATATTATTTAATTTCACTTAATTGATTTGTTTATGTTGAAATGATTATTTTTCAAGGTCATCAAAAATATTTACTCATCTGCGAAAAAAATATTTCTAGATTAAAGCAATCCAGTAAGAATTTTACATGAATTTTGTTCATTTAATGGAATTCTAATAATTAGTCTGCTATCTCCTACATAAGAATATTCATTTATTGTATGAAACACGATGCTCATTTTATTTTTAATAATATCTGAGATATCGATTCTTAAAGTCACTATAAAAATTAGAAGAAAACTGGTATTCTTACTAAAAACATTCCTGAGTTGTTAAAATAAAAGTTTGTGAAATGAAGAGATTTTCAATGTATGTTAATTGAGTTGATTGACACGGAAAAATCTTGGAATTATAATTATTTGACGAATAACGTTTTTTTTTTTATATTTCAAGTACATTTACAATTTATCGACAAATGAAAATAACAATTTTTTAAGACAAATATAAATTGCAAGTGAAATAAAAAAAGCTTAAAAAAATATATTTGAATGACTGACAAATATCTTATTAGTTAAAAAAACATAATATTACTTTGACTGATACGAAATAAATCTGTTATAGTTTCTTGAAGTTGAAAAGGTAAATTAACCAATGACAAGATATTAACAATTTCTTCGTTTACTGTTCTGTAATTAGCAACAAATGAAGAAATATTTTATTATGGATTATAAAATTGTATAGATATTACTCTCAATACAGAGAAAATATTTTTTTTTTACAATTTTGGATTTTATGGTCAAGACATTATTGCCATCCTTCTAATAGTTTTGCATAAAAAAAAGAATTCTTCAAAGCTAAAACAAAACTTGTAGCAGTTAATTGACCGTCAGTCCTACCTTCAATTTATTAAGTGAAATTTCAAAACCTGTATTAGGTGTGGTTGCTTCAGTGATTAAACTTTCACATTAAATTACATTTTAGATCCAACTGTTCGCTATATGTGTGGCAATAGTGACAATAGAATGATGTAGAACCAACATCAATAAAAGTATTCATTCTAATCAAATTCGTTTGTGGTCAGTTTCATTATAAAAACATTTCCTAAGTGCACAATAAAAACAAATTCTGCTTATTTTAAACCCTATAGAATATATTTAACACCATCTATTTTCAAAAATTAAAGGAAAAAAAATAATTTCGAAACAACAACATTAAATTCTGAAGCAAATTTTAAGAATTTGCAGGAAAATGAATTGTTGAATCCTCACAACAAGTCACTTTCTTAGAGGAACTACAGTATTTTCTCCGCTTCCCGTAAGCTCAGCAAAGTGAAGCATCATTTGCCGCGGGCAGTGGTTGGGAGGGTGACCACGGATCGTCTCTCCTTCACTGGGTTTGCTGGAGCTCCGTGGGTTGGGGACGTGTCCACGTTAATCTGTGACGTCCAAAGTCCTTCCGCTGGTGTGGCGTGGATGTGGAGAGGAGGGTGCCAGCTCAGGTGTGGCCTCGTCACCTGACCGTGGTTCAAAATGACGAGGCACCTTAAAAAGAGCAAAAGTCGTACTTTCACCTTCGTGGTGCTCATATCCAAACGAAAGATGCATCCTGTTCACTTAAATCACACAGCCAACGGCATAGCGAGCTTAGCTTGCCAAGTGTCATGGGCAACAAACAACAAAAACAAACAGTATCTTCTGCCATTTTGAGGTAATAATGAAATGCATTCCGTTAAAATGATAGCTGAAAACAGTCTGCGAAATCACAAGCATTTAAAGCATCTAGAAAAAGTGAAATGTGTTCCACTTTGAAGCAAGCTGATACAAAAATAATGAAATTAAATGATGACATTTGATACTTCAAGTTTGTTTGTTTGAAACGTAAGAACAATTACATTTTTATATTACAAGCAAAAAAATTGATGAAATGTATGATATTTTGTAGTTGTTTATATTTAAGCAGAAAGGGGAATTTTCAAAACTGTTTCAGATCTAAGTTTTAATCTGTGCTTATATCTGAAGTTTGAAATTAATATTTGGCAGTATTGAGATTTTAATGAAGGTATAGTCTTTAGTATGAAATATTTATTTTTATAGAATTTATCAAGAATTTTTCCATATGGTCACATACATATTTACAATAAAATCACATACTTTATAAGACAAATGCTTATAAGTTTCTTGCTACTTAGGTAATTCACTAAATCTTTTGATTTATTCAAAACATTTTTAGTGTTTGTATTTTGAAAATGCAATACATAATTTCTTTAAAGAAACATATTTGAATTTCATGATGATAAGAATTAGAAATAATCTACTTATAAAAATATATTTGTAAGAGATTAAAATGTATTACACTGTATGATGCTTTCTTTTAAAATATTAAATGTTTTGTTATGTTATGTTATGTTATGTTATGTTATGCTATGCTGCGCTGTGCTATGCTATGCTATGTTATGTAATATTATTGTATTTGTATAAAATAAACAATATTTTTTAATTTGGCATTACGTGACGTAAAGCCTAATTTTAAGAGTTTGTTTCTTCTTTCTTATTTTTGTATTTTGTATTGAGAAATAATAAATTTTATAACTATTACTGTTTTTTTACAATGGTATGAGAAAAGAAAAAAATAATAAAAATTAGTTTTAAGAAGAATTTTTGAAACTCAAATATGTATTTTTCCCTTTATTGATAAAGAAGAAAAGAATTTCCTGTAATGCATTTATATTACTTTCAAACTATCAAATAAAAGTACTTTATACAAAATTTTAAAAAAATTGCACAATTTTTAACTATTTGTTTTTATCTGCCAGTAAGATTAATGGATAAATATTTTCTTTTTATAAATACAATATGAAAGAAATAAATGTATTACTTTTAAAGGAAAATAAACTGAAATTTAAAATGTAATAATTTGTGACAAATTAGATACATTTTCTGTATAGCAGATTAGCTATTTCTTTTATAAACAATATTATCATAGTTGAAAATAAAATATATTTAATTATTTTTTGCATTAATATCACATTTTGATTTCTTGGCAAATATAAAATACCTTACTTGATGAAGTTTTGTTTTAAACTATTTTCACTTATATTAAAAAAAATTATTTATCTATATAAAAATAAAAAATTGGGGATTAGTTATTAATAAAATTTTTATTAAAATTATATAAATAATGTGTTAACAAATAGCATTTCATATTGACCATTAGTGATTATTTATCTCACATTATTCTTCTAAAATGGGGCAGAGAAATTACACTAACAATATCAAGTAATTTTCAGTAATCGTTAAATGGTATCATACAATCCTATTTAATCTATAGCCGAAAATATAATTCCCTACAAATATTAAAATTAATCTCAAATAATATTCTTTATTGTTATCTCTTTCTTGTTTTTATTAATATTTATTAAGACTCGCTTTTACTTAGAAATTTAAGGTAAAAGTTAATAATTATGCTAATATAATTTTGATTTAAAATATTTCAATATTTAGAAAAGCAAGTAACAGAAATATGAAGCTAAAGTTAGAAAAAAATATGAAATGTAACTACGTAATTATTAATTACATGATGAAAAATCATAAATATTTAAAACTTTGTAATAGATTAAAAATATTCTGATCGAACAATTGAGCCAATAAATGCTAAATAATAAAAAATTTATTTTTTTCCTAAATTAAACTTTCAAATATGTTATTTTAAGCAAAAACTGCTACAATTGGAAAGTAGTATGTCAATTAATGAATTTTATTTATATGGCACATATATTGTAGTAGGAAAACAGATACAATTTTTCTATAAAATTAGAGGTGTAGACATTCAAAAAACCCTACCCAAAATTGCCAACATTTGCCAATAATATCAACACTTGTGCATTCGGGCATGGAATCAAATAGCTATCTGATGATATCTATGAAGCTGAATCTGTAAAACTTCAGTCACAACATTAATTATTTAGATGAACAGTCAATTATACTTGCCGATCACAAATTAATTATTGAACAGATGTTTATCAGAGTTTAGAAAGAGTCCTGCTAGCTAAGGTATGGGTCGAATATTTACTGTGTCAAAGAAGTCCAAGATTTTTAGTGCAGTCGTACATTGTCCTTCTGAAATGAAGTATTACTGACTATTCGAATGTAGGACAGAATCATAGACTTTAATGCGTCACAGAACTGTAATAGCAGATTTTTAAATTACCATTAGAATAAAGAGAAAATAATGGATTTGGGTAATGAGTGGCGCTCCACATCATCGCTTTATATCAGGGGTGGGCATTAAATCGATAGCGATCAACAAGGGGACCACCAAGACATTTTGGATTGCTTTCCTTTACTAAAACATGCTGTAAAATTTTACCGTACGGTCACCCTTGGCAAAATTTTTAAAAATTCGCCAAGGCCGTATGACGTCATATGCATGACGAGTATGACGAAAACCCGATCGGGAAAACGGCGAGTGGAAAATGGCTGAAATAGTGACAAATATTTCATACATTGCTGGTATCTATCAATATGCTCAATTAATTTTACAAAATTAACAAAAAACGCAAATTTATAGATTTCAAACATCCGTGGTAAAATAATAAAGTTGATACATTAAATTATCCATAAAAATTTTTGATTAAATTTTATATTAAAGAATTTAAGTAAATATTCATAAGAAATTCATTACATGAAGACGATTAAATTTATTATTAATTATGTAAATAATGAACAGTAAAAATACCTCTCTCCAGCTCCTATTTTGCCATTGAAGCCGCTACTGCCTGCTCCGGGTTAGATGTTTTTGGCTGGTAGACCCGTTTAATGGAATCAATGAACGCAAGGAATTTATTACACATTTTATTGTTTTTTTTCCTCCACACATTTTCTGCAAGATAATAGCTGAAAAAAACGCAACGCTCAGCAGACAACCTGTTGAAATAAAATCTCGGGGACAAAATTTTGTTTACCGCAAATTTTGTTTATTTTACTCTACTCAACAGAATTTTATTTGCGAAGAAAGGTTAGAAACGATATCTGAAAATTTATAGATGATCGCATGAGACTTGTCTCGCGAGGCAAGCTGAGCATCTCGCGAGAATCGCATCAGACCAAAATAAGGCGGTTCGAATGTTCGCCAAATTTGGATTAAAAAACGCGCCAAGGGTGACCGTACAGTAAAACTGATCCAGACACGCATATTAAAGGAATCGCGTCAATAGAGCACGGAACCCATCTAGACTGGAGCGCATGATGACGTATAAATTCATGCATTGTTTGCAGATTCATTGGTTCGTTCACGCTGCATTAAATCCGACCATAATCTAGTGAAGTCGCTCATACTTATTCAACTTGATAATTTTGTGTTAAATGCGTTTTATAGCAAAATAGTAATCAGCCATATATTTCAAAAGAGGGCCACAACGGGGAAAATAAGTGTTGAGAAAAACACAATTTCAATACAAAATATGAAGTACAATTTTTCTTTACAATGGTGAATGCAAAATGTGCGTGCAATATGTCATGCAAGTGTGGTCCTTCCAAAACAAAGTAAATTTAAAAAGCATTTGTAAACCATGCCTGAAAATCTTGATACAATTTTTCTGTTAAAAGATATTTTAACAAAAGTTAAAGGAATGAAAATCATAATTAATCTGGTAACAAATACAGCTTTATAAATACTATGCAAATATGCTTTCATTATCATTTATTGATCTATCTATTTATTTTATTAAGTCCAATACTTTTCTAAGGCTACAACAGATAAATCTTTTAGTGTGAGTGATGAGTTACTCAAACATAAGAAAAGTATCTCAGATAGAAAACTGATACACAAAGCATTTCTCTAAGCCAAAGGTTCCTTATTTGATTAATTTTTAAAAAAATGAAATTATTTTACTATTAAAGCTTTATACTTTTGTGCAGGAGTATACTGTATATTATATAAATCACGATTTCTGATCAATTGATCGAATGTATTAATAAACTGTATTTTCTTTTCCATGCAGTTAGACGAATCTACGAATATGGTTGATGTTTCTCCACTTTATAGTTTTATGAAAATGATCTTATGGATATGAACGTAAAAGATTCATAATACAAATTATTAGCTCTAAAGAAGAAAACACAGACGGAAAATGTTTACTGCGCTTTCAAAAATACATTGGAGAAAATAATTTTAATCCATAAAATTATCAATGGTGTTTTGGCTATGCATGTCAAAGACGATGACCCACCTCATTTCTTTTCCCATCATTCACCAAAATACTAGGTGTAAAATTCCAGACATGATTATCTTATGGAAATCTGCATGAAAATTTTGCCGTAGGTCCCGGTCTAATTAGCCCTCGTGTGCAAAAAATGACCGTTGAGCGACAAACAAACAAGCATGAAAATTTTGAAGTAAATTCTGGTAAGAAGTATTCCGAGAAGAATGCTTTAGTTCCAACCAGAGCAAAATGAATCTGAATACAAGGAATTGTTATATCATGCACACGTCTGATAATGTTGCGGAGAATGGCAATAGCTGGAGTTTTCGCCTCCTCCTCCCACGCATGCGCAGTGTATCGTCAGCCGCCCCTGCTGTCACTTAAAAGCTTAAGTTTTCTATTTAGCTTATGTATTTAACTTGCACTTCTGTTATGGATGTCTTTCTGTATATGTTGTTAATAAATGTCTTGTGCTACGCGATGTGGCTTGTATTAATTTCTTGCCAGCTTTGGATTAAGTATTCTCCACAGATAGTTTATTTTGAATATATTTTTACAAAGATTCAGGCATCTATAACAAGAAATGAAAGATTTCATTGAAATCAAAAGATGGCATTGAACTTAATACTGACGTTTGCTTGATGGATTTGTTTTTGTTGTAGATATAAATAACCATCCTTATGAATGGAAATCTCAATTGAAAAGGGAAAATCAAACACTAGAATAATTGATTGGATTTGTTGATATTTTCAAAAATACGTTAAATTAATTTATGCCCAATTGATGAAGAAAAAACGAAACATTTTTTAAAAATATTTTACGAGTTGTTTGAAAACGAAGGTATACTCAAGAAAGAAAAATATTATAATTAAATAATATAAAATATCTCTCCTAATCTGAGAAATTTTTTCAAAAATTTACTAGACGAGAATCAATTATTATGTTCATGTGTTACGTGTTTTTTCTATGCTAGTACAGAAGAATGCAAAGTATACAGTCCCTTTATCTTTTAAGAAAACGAAGTTTTTTCCTTCATAATTTTAAAAGCACGTAGTTGAGAACCTAAGGATAACTTTTAGCACCTAATGGATGAAGTTATGTATCCTAATTTAAAAAAATGTATTCTATTTAGCATTTCTACTAGTTTTTTTCTATCTACAAGAGTGAATTTGCCTTTTCATGCGAAACGCGTGCTTGTTAAATATATATATATATATATATATATATATATATATATATATATATATATATATATATATATATATATATATATATATATAATGATGTATAGTTATAAGTGTGTGTATTTAATTTATATTTAACTTATATTTAAATTTTATGGAGAAATATTTTTCTTACAGATTTATTTTTTATTTTCACTAAATAAATTTAATTTATTATTTCACTTGCAAAATACGGAATTTTTGTAGTATTAATAGGAAAACAATTTATGATAAAAAATTCAGAAATATGCTGGTATCTGAGTATTCTAAATATCCACAATTACATCTTTTGAGAATATGAAGACTAAGTATGAATTTCTGTTCAGAAAGATGTTATTTAAAATGAGGTATCCAACATTTGAAAAATCTTTTCTCCATTAATTATTCAAAAAAATTTTTTTTAATTTTTCATGTATATTCCTTATTTCTAAGAAAATATTTATTTTATTTTGGAAACTAAAAGTGAATTTAGTTTTTACACTCTAATTTGATGATCCAAAATAAATTAGAAATTATCAGTCATTCATTAATGGAAGTGATTGAGATGTACAATGATAATTGTTATGAGGCTATTAAATTAATTGATTAAAGTATTTTGTAAAATATAAAATTAGTATTTTTTAATATGTTGTCAATACAGGGAATGCTTGTAACCAAAATATTTCATATTTCTCCTGAATGCATAATTTATATAAGCTCTTTCAAGGCACATTTGATTAGATTATTTTAATTATTTTTATAATTCTCTTTTTCAATAAGCAAAGGAGTACATTTTTGTAAATAAAATTAATCATTAATATTTTTGTAAAAAATAAAAAATTAATTTCTTAGGAGTATAATAATTTCTAAAAAATAAAATAATATAAGAAATAATTTAATTAATTTTAACTTTTGTATTTCTTCATTTCTTTATTGAAACTATGAAGTAAGATTTCTTTTTATTTAAAATATATAATGTAGTAGCATTTTCACATTTGAAAATGAAATATTTGAGTCTTCTCTTATAATAAAATATTTATACTAGTATAAATATATTTTCTATAAATATGTATACATATTTGTAAATATATGGTAACCAGTATTAGGATATTTCGTTATATTTTCAAAGTATGTATAAGCAGTGGATAAAATAGCAAACTGGATACATTTTCAAATAGATTTTATGTAAATTTCAATTTTTTTTCGTATTTTTAGATATTATCTATATTTTCCCAATAATTCTGTTTAGGATAAAAAAAATTTTTTTTCTTGATGCCGTTTTTTGTTACCTCTCATGATTCTTTTACGTTTACAAGTACTGCATTGTACAACCCTGATTTTACAAATCTCATTTTAAAGAATTCCTTATTCTCCCGCATTGGATTAGGTCCTGTTGGAAACTATCATATAAAACAAGTATTTATAAAGCATTGTTTTTAGAGAAATATTTTCTGAGAATTCTGTTTTTTCCACACATGAACAACTTTATTCGAAAAACCACTTGAAACTTTTGACATTGATATTATTTATTAATTATATAGCTTACGATGTCTTTTAATAATGCTTGATAAAAAAGTTAAAAGTTTTTAATTTTTTACAAAAAATATTATTGAATTTCGGAAAAAAATGGTTTTCAAAAAAATATTGTAAATAAAAATATTGTAAAAAATTATTGGAGACAAAATTAATCTGCGCTTTAATATTAGCAGATCATCCGGAAATACTTTCTGTATTCATTTCTAAATAATTATTACTGTATTTATTTGTAAATAATTATTATTCTGTTCATTTCTAAATAATTATTATTCGATTCCTTTCTAAGACCGAAGCCCTTCTGGCTTCCAGCGCATCGGTTAGCAGTACTTTACTTGGCCTACGCTAAGTCAATTCAATCTTTCATTCCTTCAGTGGATCGATGAAACATATTATCAAGCATGCTTGGGAGCTAAACATTGGGAGTTTGGCATTAGGCTGACCACCTAACCGGGACACTTGATTTGTACTCCATTGCCCTCGGTCAAGAAAACAGATTTGGGCATTCTAGACCTAGGCCTCCATAAAGGCTATCGTGCCATCAATTTGAATTTTGTATTTACAAAGGGCTTAATATTTATTCAGTATACTTTACAAATTATCACTCTTCAATTATTAACTGCATTATTTCAATCATAAACAATAATATATATACATATATATATATATATAGATAGATATAGATATACAGTCGGTCTAAAAATGTGTGAGCACCGGTACCCTTTCAAATTTTGTTCCCATCGGGAAATGCGGACCTTTGAAAAGAAAGAAATGAATTTATGTGGCATTAAAATTAAATCCGAACGAGTTTTTCTTATATCACATATTATTAAGTTAGGGAACAGCAAACAATCGCAGATTCTGAAATCAAGATATCGCGTACTTGGAAAAAAAACAAATCTCACAAGCATTGTGTGCGTCCTGTCAAGTCGAATCCGTTGCTCATCTGAAGAGTTGTGTCTTTCGCCTTGTTCGGAAAATTGATTTAATATATTTAAAATTGACTTAATATAATAATTCGGAAAATTGATTTAATATATTTTCCGTTTCATACGTTAATTGTACATTTAAATAATTCAAACATGAATTGTTAAACATATCTACACGAGGGTTATTCTGAAATTTTTGAGATACGCGCAGACGAGAATTTACAAAATAAAAATAACGGTTTAAAGTATTTTAACACAGAAGACAATTTTTTACTGACTTACTTCAACTTGTTTAGCGTGGAGTAAATTTTTAACAGAAGAGAAATTGGAGTTAACGCGAAAACATTTTCGCACTATGATTTTCTACGATTTCAAAGCAGGATTAAATCAAGAAGAATGCGTTCAACGATTGCAATCAGCATTTGGTGATGAAGCTCCAGCTCGTGCTACTGTATTCAGATGGTTTAGAGAATTTAGAAGAGGTTGCAATTTTCTTCAGGATGAAGAACACACAGGAAGGCCGCCGTCGACAGCCATCCCGGATAATGTGTCTGTCATACGAAAAATGTTAATGGATGATAATTGATGTACCTATCAAGTGATACAGAAGGAACTTAACATTGGATCCGCAGCCATACACAAAATTATTCATGAAGAATTACATATGAAAAAAGTAATTTGCCGTTTGATTCCTCATAATCTAACTGAGCATCAAAAAGATGAGCGTATCAGAATCAGTAAGGAAACACTTAATATGCTGAATGATGGTGACCACCGCATCATTTCTAAAATTGTAACAGGTGATGAAACGTACATACCATTTTTTGACGTTCCGACACTTCAAGAAAGCAAAGTATGGGTCTTTGAAGATGATCCCACGCCGACAATGGTGAAAAAACAACGCGCACTGAAAAAGTGATGTATGCCGTTTTCTTCAGAAGTACGGGATGGGTCAAAGCCATCAAGTTGGAAGGATAGAAGACAGTAACAGCAATATGGTATACCACTAAATGTCTTCCAGAAATTGTACAAGAACTGAATGTTAGGGGACTAATGCTTCACCATGACAATGCATCTTCACATACAGCCGGAGTAACAGTTGAGTTTCTTAAACAAAAACAAATTAAACTGATCGAACATCCGCCATATTCACCTGATCTAGCTATGTGCAACTTTTGGTTGTTCTTTAATCTAAAAAAGAACTTGCGTGGACGTCGTTTTCATTCAGAAGAAGAGATTTATGTGGCTATAAATGCATTTTTTTCATTTATTCGAAGAAATGAATGGCTTGAGGCATTTAATCTGTGGAAAATTCGTCTACAAAAAGTGCATTGATGCTGGAGGAGACTACTTTGAACACACCTAAAATTTAAAGTATAACTTTAAAAACATAGTTGTATCTCAAAAATTTCAGAGTGACCCTCGTATAAACAATTGTATTAAGAGAAAGCAACATATTTTCGTTTGGGAGAAAAAAACAATTTCGATAAAACAAATAGAGCACATTACGGACGGCAAAAATAATT
Source organism: Latrodectus hesperus (assembly GCA_037975125.1). NCBI lineage: Eukaryota > Metazoa > Arthropoda > Arachnida > Araneae > Theridiidae > Latrodectus > Latrodectus hesperus. The sequence continues at coordinate 16,758,551 of CM075857.1, read as the reverse complement.
TTTCCGCTGTGTGTGAAAAAAAAGATAGAATTATTCCTTCCTGTAATTGTTAATTTGAATGGATTTAAATGAAATATAAATTAAACACCATATTCTATCGCAACGTAAAGTAGCAGAACAAAATGTGCATTTACAAACTAATAATCGTTTCTAAATTTTTAATCAAAAACCATTAGGTTGGGGAAAAAGTTCGTTGCGTTTCTACAAAAGACATTTATTTTAAATATAAAACAATATCGGTAACTTAATCAATTCTATATTCACCCGTTGCTGTTTACAACCTCTTCCCATCTCTCGACCAATTTTGTTGATGCCGTTCCGCCAAAAATCGCGTGGTCTGGTGTCAAAGAAGTTGTTGAACCAGTTTTAAGGCCCTCTTTGTTATCGAAGGTAACGCCCTTCATATGGTTTGACAAGGAGCAGAAATGGTGGTAATCGGTCGGTGCAAGGTCCGGTGAATACGGCAGATACTGTTGGACCTCCCTTTCTAGCTTTTGGAGTGCAGCTTTGACGACTTGTGCAACATGGGGCCTGGCGTTGTCGTGAAGGAATATGGTTTGACCATGTCGATCAGGTTTTTTCAGTTGAATAGCCTCATTCACGCGGTGTAGCTGGGAAATGTAGAGCTCCTTGTTGACTGTGGCATTCGTTCAGAGCATTTTCCAGTGTTTCCTTAAAGCTGGCTCAACAACTTCTTTGACACCAGACCAGGCGAGTTTTGGCGAAACGGCATCAACAAATGGGTCGAGAGGTGGGAAGAGATTATAAAAGGCAACGGTGAATATATAATTGATTAATTTATTGATATAATTATTGTTTTATATTTAAATAAAAGTCTTCGGTAAAAACTCTTCAGACTTATTCCCCAACCTAGTTGTTTATACAATTTATAGTGTGTCTAAACTTAAATTTAATCGCTTCTATTTTAGTTTAGGGTAATTCTTATGTTGTTGAAACTGTTTTAAAATTCGACTACTTCCGTTAAACAGTATTTAATGACACCAACATGTAAAAAATCTTTTAACAAAGAAAAATGTCTTTTTTAACTTAATTGATTAAATTTATATAATTGGTAAGCTTTATCATATCTACATTAATTTATCCTTTTTTAACTGTAAACTTAATGAATATGTTCATCAAATAGATAATTTCAATATCATTGTTTAATAATGTCCCTTTTCCAGCTTCCTAAATCTGCCGGTAAACCTCTAGAAATACCTAATAATCTATTGATCTTCAGGGATTGTTAGGTGTTGATGTCAAATTTATAAAATATCTTTTCATTGAAACTCTCTACATTATCAATGTAAATACAATTGATTCAATGAGTATATATTAGAACAGACAGTCTTATAACAATTTTAGACTTGAATCGGTATCAAACCCACTACCTGTCGAATATGAAAGCTGTACTATTTTTAGTAAGTTATCAAACGTAAGATTAAAAATAAAATACATGTGTTAATTAATTACAAAATATATAGTTCCCCAATTGACATTTTTAAATTCTGATGAAGAAAAAAAGACACAGACAATCAAATAAAGACAAAACTTACAAAATATTTAACTTTAAAGTAAATATATTTATGCATTTATTTGGTAAAATAATTTTCGTTATTAATTTGAAACACGCTATCAGGAATTTTTTTCTTTTAAATATATTTCATGTATCTAAACTTACTAAGATGACAGCATAACATTTAAGAGAGAAGAATTTTCCTTTTAAGTTGATCACTATCATTGTGTTCTGCATTAGTACGTGATTTTAAAAATTTAAAAAGCAGATATTAATTCTAATTAAGTACATAAAAAAATTTGATAAAATTATATAGAAAATAACCAACTGTAAATTGAAAAGTTTTCCAAGCAGAAAAAAGTCAATTTTATGCAATGATAAATAAAAAAATTTATAATTGTATTTTTAAATAAAACTCTCGCTCTTTTTTGGTATTTTCATTTATTTAAATGCATTTAAAATAAATAAGAATTGGAAAAATTAGTTCAAAAAAATTATGTGCATTATAAGTAATAAATGAAAAGCTTTAAAGAAAATATATGAGAATGAAAATTTTGTTCAGTAATAGAAAAATTTGCTAATAAATGTTTTATATTAAAAAGGAATAATTTTTTAATATTTATATAAATTTTTAATTATTAACTTACTTATTAATAAAATAAATAGTAAATATTTGAAATATTTTCTTATAATATTTACTTGCTTTTTATTTATTTATTTTTTTACTTATAACAGAATAATTAGGGTTTTGGCAACACATACAACTCATTTTATAGTTCAATGTTCATTAGAGAAAAAATCCAAAAGAAATCATCGAAATTGAAATACTGGGAATCGACATTTAACTTTAAAAAAACATCAACTTTCATGATTAAGAGTGCCTTATTCGGAATCAATTTGTTTTTAAAAGGAAGTAATAAAGAATATTACTGTTAGTTGTAACAATTTCAGTGAATACTTGGTAGTCTACAGCAGCTACGAAATCCAACTTTATTGATTCTGTATTTGTATTCTATAGACATAGTTAAATACCACTTATATAGTTGTAAGATGTTATAAAGTTGGATAAAAATTTTGCTAATTACACATTGTGTTTTAGAATTAAGTTGAAGAAAAATACAACGAAATGCCTGCATAAATGTTGCACTCCAAGTAAAAGCAAGCTTTTCGCTAAATAGTTTTATCTACACAAAGATTTGTCGAGTTCTACTTGAAATTCAATAAATCCGTAATGTTTTAGCCGTATGCTAAGCAATCATTCAATTTACATCTATTCACAGTTCAGCAGTGTCTGCATTATTAACTGTAGAAATGTCTGGGAAACACTATGTGTGAAAGAGACCTGTCAAAATTTCATTCACGGATAGCCTTATTATTTAACTATAGGAAGCATTATCTATGGATGAATAATTTTATTGGAATAATATATGTATAAATGTGTAAATACATTTGACTTATAAATATATAATTTTATGAGGAAATATTCAATATATGTATAAAAAGCAGTTTTTATGTATTACGCAATTATTGAATTAATAGTAAATAAAAAAGCATATTGTGTGATATTTGAAGGTTAAAAAGTAAAGCCAATTATTAAATTATCTAATTATTACTTGATAAATTAAAATTTCAAATTTTTTATTCTAAAGCTTTTACATTAATATAAAGCTTAACACTATGATACATGGAAAAAATTAAATATAAAATTTAGAAGAACAAAACCTTTTGCATCCTGTTTTTCAGTACCTAGTCTTGTATCCCGTTTTTAAGTACCTAGTCTTGTATCCCGTTTTTAAGTACCTAGTCTTGTATCCCGTTTTTAAGTACCTAGTCTTGTATCCCGTTTTTAAGTACCAAGTCTTGTATCCCGTTTTTAAGTACCTAGTCTTATATTCCGTTATTAAGTACCTAGTCTTGTATACCGTTTTTAAGTACCTAGTCTTGTATCCCGTATTTAAGTACCTAGTCTTGTATCCAGTTTTCATAACAAAAAATTTAATTTAAGATTCAAATCAGTGTGAAATATAGCTATAGACTTAAAACAATTTCACACTGAATCAACTGAATTAAATTTAGATGATATCACTATTAATTACACTCAATTAAAATAACTATGTAAAGGTTGTTGTGACACACATTTAAAGCAGTAAATCAGTTTAATATAGAGGACACTTTATATTGACGTGTAACTTAATAAACAGAAGAATTTCAACTGCAAAATTTTATTACAATCTGTAAAAAAGGACGGATATTTCTTACTTCCAAAATTTCAAGAGAACAGATCTCACACATGAACTTTTATTCTGTGTATTTAAACACAAATGTTTGAAAGTACAACCTATTGTGAAGTGTGGATAATAAAAAAAAAATCAGTAGTAAGTGTAGCCTCCTTTCTTCGCTATAACCGATGACACAGGCCTCAGCATAGAATTGAAGAATATCCTTAGCGTATAGCAGTTCATGCGACTACCAGATGTTCGCAAAAGTTGATCTGATGTGGCACCGCAATATGTAGCAGTGGCTGTCTTTAAAAATGAGTTTGAGAATTTAAGGAAAACCGTTTCGTGAATAACATGCTATATGTTATTGGGATTATCGTTTGAATGATACTTTTTGAGAGCCTGATACGAAGAAAAACAATAAAGAGGCCGTGGTAGCCTAGTGGTTAGGGTATCGACCTTCCATCCGGAAGGGCAGGATTCGATAACTAATGCCGCCAAAGACCCACCGAGTACATGCGATATACGTGCTCGTTAAATCTGTGGAATCGAAAGACTTGTGGTTGGTCGTTGAGCAGTTACCATTTGGTGCAATAATCTGGAGAAATTTACTCCTCCTTCAGATCAATGCCAAAATCGAGAGAGTAAATCCTCTGGTGCTGCCATCTATCGGAAAATTTGAAGAGCAAAAGTCATACTTTCATCTTCATGATGCTCTGATTAAGCGAAAGACGCTCCCAATTGACTTAAATTCGCATTAGCCAAGGCATAGCGAGCTTGGCTTGTCCTAGTGTCATTTGTAACAACACAACAAAAAAACAATAAAGGTGATTGAATGTACTAATTGCTGAGCTAATGGTTTCTGGCAATAAAAAATATTACATTTTACAAATTCTCACTGCATTTATTACACAGCCACGTACACTGAGAAGTAAGCAGATTAATATAAATCACGCACGTTTCCAAATTAAGAAATAAGTAAATATAGTGCTTAACAATGGATCAAATAAAGCGATAAGAAAGACGCTTGTAATATACCGAGTATTAAGGAGAAGATGCCGTTCCTCCTTTACAAGCTAGTAAAGAAAATTTCCTGTAGAAATTGTAATTTATCAAATAAAATAGCTGATACATATACGCTATTGAATATTTTTGATTTATCTGCAAAGATATTATGAGCTGAGTCACTGTATGTTGAAGAGGCATGATGTGAGTTAAGAAATATATATTTAGACAATAAAGTACTCTTGTAATTCGTTGTTTAATAATATTTTTAAAATTTCTCTGATGAGAAAGAAAGGAAAGCGATTTATCTATGTTAAATAAGCTGAATATTCATTTAGTAATATTAACTGAGGGGTTTGTGTTATGTCTTGCTGGAGAAGAATCTTCTTTCAGGAATCGAAAACATTTTGAATATCGATAATGATGAGAATTATAAATGCGTTGTTCATTATTTATGTCTTGTTCGATTGATGTATTGTACTGTAAGCCGTACTAGCTTATGTGAAAAGAAACTGATGTTAAACAGATGTTGTTTGGGATAGTTCATGGTCTTTAGGATTTTGAAGCAGAAGACCCCCAATCCTTGGCCTGTCATCACCTGAGGTATCATTTTACTTTGATGATATTGCGATCACACCTAGTTTTAACGTGGCCCAGCCACCTTTGCGGAACATGACGGATATTCGGTTAAACCGGGATTTAAAGTCAATACCCTCCAATAATGAGAACGACCCCGTAACCAACTAAGCCATCGCGGCTTCTCCCATTGGATAGTGATAATCCATTAAAATACATCTCCTTTTATTGAAGACATTCACCATCCGTTTGGATGATGAATATTGATTAGATATAGACCTAACAGCACAAAATAATTGCCGTGAAAATTAACTTATCAAAATCATGTGTGAGTGAATTGTTTATGTTATTTTATTTTTTAATGAATAGAATAGAACGAAAGCAAATAGTTTAACAAAATTTCAAGATCATACATCCGAAGCTTATTGTGTGTTTTCTTCCCTATGATAACTTTTGACTTGTTTAAATTGTGTTGTTCTTGCTTATGACACTTGGACAAGACAAGCTCGCTATGCCTTTGGCAGTGCGAATTAAGTCAAATGGGAGTGTCTTTCGTTTGGTTCAGAGTACCACGAGGGTGAAAGTACGACTTTGCTCATTTTAAGGTGCCTCGTAATTTTGAGCCACGGTCAGGTGACGAGGCCACACTTGAGCTGGCACCTTCCTCTCCACATCTAGCGGAAGGACTTTGGACGTCGCACATTAACGTGGACACATCTCTAACCCACGGAGCTCCAGCAACCCAGTGCAGGAGAGTACACCGTGGTCACCCTCCCAACCACTGCCCGTGGCAAATGATGCTTCTCTTTGCTGAACTTAGGGAAGCAGCATGAAGCTACTGAGACTCTGGAGCTCTGTTTAAATTGTGAAAGAAGTATGTTTCACAGAAAAAAATATATTTTAGTTAATAAATCATCGTTTACTAAGCAGAAACAGATTATTTGTCTGCGGTCTTTTCTAAATTACTTTTCTGAAGGACTTTAAGAGCCTTTGTAAATATAATTTGATCTACTTGCATTTTTATGCATAGAATTTAAAAGCACCAAATATTTCGCACGTATTTTACGTGATATCCTTAAATGAATTACACTTTTATAAGCATATTTTGCTATAATTCCCTTTTAAAAGAAAATAATTTCAACTAAGTTTAAGCAGTTGGTTTCCTCAAATTCACTTAGGAAATTTTAAATTAATAACTTCCACAATATTTAATTTTATTGCCAGTATTATTATTAAAAGTTTAATTAAGTATAAAAGAAACCATATACGAATAATGTCAAACTTTAATTAAATTTACTTTTAAAATAAAAGGGATATGTAATTCTGAATTTATTACTACAAATCTTATTATAAGGATGTTTTATATTTTACTTTTCTAAAACCGTCTAAGCAAAATATAGCTCTTATATTTGTATGAAATCATAAATTTGTTAACGAATAATTAAAACTTTGAACTAACACACTTTATTTATAAATTCCATTTCCTCATTAAAAGCTAGTAACAGTATCTCTAAAAATAATCCATATGCATTTAAAAATAAAGTATATGTAAGAACTAATTGGCACAATAATTTAAATGAAATGTTAAAATATTGGCAAAAATTAAATTTAACTGAATATAAAAAATTAGTCAATAATATACAAATATCATTGTTTAATCCTAATGCAATTTGTTTGTCTAAAATTTTCATGAAATTATTAAATGCAATTCATTTTAATATATATGTGTGAATGTTTTACAATGTCTACATATTTTGACTGTAGAATTTCATGTATTTTGAAGGGGATGAGTAAAAAATGTCTAAAAGATATAATTTATTTCAATAAATTAACAGTTTTAAGAACATTGGAAAATTAGTTTATATATATTGGTGTTCATAATTGAGTCACCCCGAATTAATCATGTATGTTTGGTATTGCTTCCACTTCTCTCTACTAGATATTAAACTGAATTTCGAATAATGTTTAACTTAGCATGGTGTTTGTGATAATTTTGATAAACAATATAAAACCACTATAAATAGAAGCGCTAGATTAAAAACAAAAAGTAAACAATTTCTCGTTAGAATCAGTTTAAAAAAATTAAGTTAGAAAGCAATTAAGTAAAGCATATTTTTCTTGTTTTTAAAGTGAACACTATTGTGAAATTTGGGAGTAATTATTGAAACTATATGAGAAGTATCAAGGGGTACATAATATAAGAGTATAAACACATGATTCCAAATATAACTATGAATATGAATAACAAAGCTTTCAGGAACATATGTTTATTAATATTATTAAAGTTCCACATCACAATATATAACAATAACGGCACATTACATATAATTTCACGAAACAGCCACACAAAATAAGAAGCAACGAACAAATCCACTTCAATATCTTAAGGGATCTCAAGTGTCTTTCTGGGAAATGCACTAGTTGCGCCAGCGCCATCTACAGGGAAGATAGCTGGGATAATACCCGCTACAAGAAAAATTTAGGAAAAAACAATGAATAAACATTCAGATCAAGGACTTTAACAAACAGGACACGGATAAAAATTTTTGTCGGGGCTAATACTGAACTTTCTGTCATTTGATAAAAAGAATGTTTACTTTCACAATGTTACCAGTTCATAAAAGAATTAAACAAGAAAGGTCTAGCTGTTCAAGGAAATGAGAATAAGAATGCAAATTAGAGTGAATGATGTGGTTGAGACACTGATCAATAGAGGATAGGAATATTAGGAGCTATATAAAATCTAGTTTACCGAGAACTTTTATCAATCATAACTTGTTGTTATTGTCGTGTGCCAGCTAGGCTGGTAATTTGGGGTGTGCTGCTCCACTTTTCCAACTGAATCCTATTTTGGTGTGGAGTCCGACTTCCTCAGTACACACATGCCATAGGGACCCGTTTATAGGGTAGGAAACCATTCACACCTCATTCATAGATTTTCTATAATTTTAATAAATTTATTTTTTTATTTTAATATATTTATATTAAAATTAATATATTTATAATTTTAATATATTTATATTACTATATTAATAATTTTAATAAATTTACTTATTAAAATTTAATATAATTTTAATAAATTTTATTAAAATTTTCTTTAATTTTAATAATAAAATGAATAAGTGAATTATATAATTCATTGATTCATTGTCGTGTGCCAGCTAGGCTGGCAATATGGGGTGCGCTGCTCCACTTTTCCAACTGAACCATATTTTGGTGTGGAGTCCGAATTTCGCAGTACACACATGCCATAGGTTCCCGTTTATAGGGTAGGGCAACCATTCACAACCCATTCATACAAGGAAAGGACAAAGACAAGATATATATAGAGAGAAATTTCATCCATGCCCGAACTGGGATTCGAACCCAGGACCTCCCTATCCATAGTCATTGACTCTGACCGCTAGACAGGGCGGGCGGCAATCGCAATTTGTACAATAACGGAAAGAAATGGTCGTGTTGAAGGCCTTGGTTCGATGATGTCTGTTTACAACTTCAAAGTGGGATTATCAGCTGCTGCATCAAGTCACCCAATATGTCAAGCGTTTGGGGATAGTTCTATGAATGAACGTACGGAAAGGCATTGGTTTCACAAATTCAGGTCGGGAGATATTCCTCTATGTGATAAATCTGGTGTCGAGTGGACTAGTCTTCACATGATTCACTATAAACTGATACCAACGACCCAAACAGTCACTGAGAACCTGTACTCCCAACAACAGGTATTGCAAAAGAAGGTGTCAGCAATGGTTAATCACATAAGTGTCCTATACTGTCCTTGGCCGATAAAGCATGAGGGTAATTAGATATGTGATACAACGATTTGGTTGAAATACTTTATGCCAGCCTCCTTACTCACGTGACTATTTGATAAGAGAACTTGCACCATTAAATCGCCACTTCTTTCTCAAATTCTTCACCAATGAGCGTATTTTGATTGCTCACATAACCATTGCAGTGAAGTTGCTGAATACCATAGAACTCGTGGTTCTAACGCCAATAAGCCAATCATACGAGGGCAGTGTTGTAAAGTCTGGTTTATGTAGTGACTTTAGATTTAGTGTTGCTGTGCGTGTTAAATAAAGTTTAAATACATTAGAGTTTTATTATTATTAGATATAAACTACTTAATATACATATGCAATTATATCTTCATTCTTAAATGGCTATAGTTAATTTTAAAAGCAATGTTTAAATACAGAAAAGTAACGAGCACTATTTGATAAGAGAATCTAAAATTTCTATTAGCTTTAACTTATTTCTTATCAGCAGTAGCTGAGGGTACAAAAGTCATGTCGTAATATAATAAACTATCTTGAGTGCTGTTCATTTAGACAACATGAAGATTCCATAAGACTAATTTCAGAGAGCCCAAAATTGAATTTTCAAAAGTGATGAATAGTTTTAGTAAAAAATCTTGAAATCTACTTTTAGAAATTACTCTAAGATACAATAAAACTGAAATTTCCGAGCTTCTAATGCTTTATTTGAGGCCCTTAAATGACAACCATTACAGCTGAACCTGTAAAGGTACCGTCTAGCCTTAAGCAGGTGATATTTTAAAAAAGTGGCATTTAACTTAAACTTCATTATCTTAATCGTGATTCATTAAGTCTACACATAATTTTACTAAAAGTATTAATTGTGAATATTTATAACTAAAATATTAAAATTTATGTCTTAGTATAGTATTTTGAACAATATTCGAAAAGAGTGACTTTAATGTATCATTTATCTCAAGCTTCAAGGGTTATTGTTTATGTCTTAAAAATATACCATGAAAAAAAGTCAGTAAAAATAATAAATAACTCCTCACATAAGATAATTCATTGCAAATGAAGTTTTTTATGCAGATTAACACTGATAAAAACAAAGTAAGCATTTGCTTGTGAGACTTTCTGCCAAACAAATACATACGAAACAAATTCTTTTCTTTAGTTGAGATATTCAATACATATATATATTACACAAATGTAGAAGAACATATTTTATAAATTGTGCTTTATATTTTAATGCAATTAATATTAATTTTCTTTCTTATTTTACTAAACTATTTTTTCTTTTAATTTCAGTGAATGAGTTATATCTACCATAAATTAGAATTTAATTATTCTTGTTCTGTTCATCTGCAAAAATATTCTCATTTTAACTCTGTAGTAGTTTAATGCATAGTTGGAAGATTTTTTAAATTATGTTTTTCTCTCAAAAGATATATTTTATTAAAAAAAATTTGCAGTTTCTCTGTACACTTAAAATACCTAAAGGCAAACATTTAAGTAAATTTGAGAAAGATTAAGTTGTGGAATATAACGGTGCTGGTAAAAGTGTAAGAGAAATCGCTAAGCACCTATACATCAATCCAAACACTGTTTCTAAATTTTTGAAAAATTCAAAGCGGTGCTGGTAAAAGTGTAAGAGAAATCGCTAGGCAGTTATACATCAATCCAAACGCTGTTTTCTAAATTTTTGAAAAATTCAAAGCGGTGCTGGTAAAAGTGTAAGAAAAATCGCTAGGCAGCTATACATCAATCCTAACGCTGTTTTCTAAATTTTGGAAAAATTCAAAGCGATAGAGGAAAGCAAAGATTGACTGACCAAAACATTGTTACCACGTGCTCAAAAGAAAATTTTTAAAGAACTTAAAAAAACACATTGAAGTATTGAAAAAGCACAAGAATTAGCTGGAATTACACCGGTAACCAGAAAAAACCTTTACAACTAAGTAAAAAGATCAGAAATCGTTCTATTCAAGAAAAGAATATATCAACTCAGGTATTAATTTTGATGAATAATCAAAATTGAAAAGCTATTAACTTGCTTAGTTGATTTGGTAGTTAGGAATCAGAAATTGAAAAATAAATCGATCAAAATAATTTTCTCGGTAGATTTCGCAGCAGATATGATTTTACTTCACCATATATATTTACAGTTCAGCGTCCTGTTAGATAAATGATCACTCACCCTCAAGAGTTATAATTTTCTGTAAATTAGCAATTTACTAAAAATTGCAAGTAAATCTTTAAGATATTACTTCAAAATTAAAATTTGAATTGCAATAAAATTCTTCTGAATTTTCTAAAAATTTGGTGAAAAGAAATAAATTTTAAGTAATTTTGCTTACGTGACACAAAATTCAATTTCTCTCTGTCTTAGGAAAAATTATGTTCCTTATGTTATGAAATGATCTATATGAAAATTATTACCAAGAAGTTTTGATTATTTTTTTAATGATTTAATGTTATTCCCACAACACTTAATAGTTTAATATTTTGAGGGTTTTTACACTCAAATTATTGAAACATTTCCCAATATGTTAACACATTAACATGCTATGAGATGTCTCAATAATTTTAATGAACCAATTTTGCTTTTTTAAATACATAAAAATAAGTTAATTAAAATTATTTATTTCAATACGACTTGTTTCTTTGTACTTTTTTGAACACATTCATGTTAGAGTAATTTCTTGAGCTCCAGTGGCTCGGTAGATTCACGCCGCTTCCTCAAAATTTTGAACCACGATCAGGTGAAGAGAGCACACCTGAGCTGCTACCCTCCTTTCCACATCCACGCCACACCAGCGGAAGGACTTTGGACCTCACAGATTAACGTGGACACGTCCCCAACCCACGAAGCTCCAGCAACCCAGTGAAAGAGAGTACACTGTGATCACTCTCCCAACCACTGCCCGCGGCAAATGATGCTTCACTTTGCTGAGCTTACGGGAAGCTGCGTGAAGCTACTGAGCCACTGGAGCTCATTGGAACAAATATTGAAAACACTAATGGAAAAGTATATATTGTTAATAAAATAAATATATTCTAATATTTACTTTAAAAATATATTTTCACTTAAAACTGTTTTTCCTAAAGTGATTTCTCTAAAGTATTTCGTAATAAATAATCTTTGAATCCATTTTATAAGATTAATTTGAAAGGAATCATTTAAAATAGATGGAATAAAACTAAAAGATTAACCTTTGTTCATATAATAATTGCTTTTCTAGTGACCTGTAACACATTTAAATTCATTCAAATATTAAAGTTTGTTGTTGTTGTTGCATGCCCCCAAAGGCCAGCAGCGCTAGACCAGGTCCATGACGTTGTACACTCTATAATAATCCAAAACCAGATGAAGGTCGTCAACCAAGTCGTGCCTAGAGAGCCCTAGGCACTCAAGGATATGTTCAGGCGATGCCTGCTCGGTAGAGCGGTTAGTACAGTTTTCAAAGGTTCGGAAACACTCAGAAAATTTTAGGGTTTTAAGATGTCCACTTTGAAATCGTGCGAGAATAGTTTGTTCCTGACGAGAACTATAAGGTGTACTATTCATGGATGGGGAAGAATTGCAGCCTCTATCAGTCGCTTAACCAGAGCACCAAAAAATAGGTAGAGGACCGACTTAGCTCCATTGCCCCAGGCGTTAGCTGAGCATATTGGATTGTTCAATAAATATTTTATTGAACATTAGCATTTATTGAGAATATTAATTATACATAAAAAGTGCATTTGAATGATCCATGTCATTAAAAAGTAATTTGGAAATAAGGTTAAGCCATGAAGTATTATGTATATCAAATAAGATGATAAAATAGTAAACAAAATATTTAAATTTAACTTCAAATTTTCCTGACAAATTTCGTTGTATGCTATTGTGTAAAAATGTAATTCAGAAAACGGCTTAAACGTAATGATATGACTGCCTATTGTAAACAGTCTCGACAATTATGCTAAAAAGGATCATAACTGTTAACCCAGCAAATTTGACAAGTTGTGTGAAATTAAATTAATTTCCAAGAATTCATTGTGACATTTTTATGACTATGCCCAGACAACATGCGATTTTTTTAATCCTCTTATTAGCTGTTTTACTTCATTTCCTGTTTTGCTTAAATAATTGAATTTTAAAACGCATACTTTTGTTGAATTCGTTACATGAATTATAACTAACATTATTTTTTTAACGAAGACACTAAAAACATCCAACTGCTGAGTAATTTTGAATTTTTGGGAACTGTGACAATATTAAAAGCCTTATAAATTTCCTATAAATTGAGGGATATTAAATTTTGTAAAAGTTTAAGCAGCATAGAACCTCTCAATATAGCGGTCTTCGACGGAATCCAATATCAAACCGATTATTTTTTTGGGGATATAAACGTCATCTTTTCCAGCTGTGATTTCTCATCTTCCTTTAATTATTTTTATTTTAAATGCCGTTATATGCATGTTAAAATAAAATAAATAATCCAAAATATATTTATACATTATGTGACATCATTTTCAGTTCAAATTCAATGTAAATAGAATACAATTTAAATTCAATATAGATTAGATTACAAACACATGGTATTTTATTAATTGCAACTGTCGTTAGTATTTTAAATGTTTTGGATTTTCAATTCAATCATGTTAAAAAAATTGAAGTATTGAGTTAAATAATATTTCAATGAACGAAATTGCAGAAAATGACTGATAACTTATATTTTATTTTTATGACTAATGTTCATATGATGCGAAGGAAATATATTTTTAACATAGAGGGGATATTACTTTCCAGCCTTAGAATTACAACAATTCATTAATAAATCTACCTCCATATTAGTTACAAATTTACATACATAATATCATAATATATAACATCGCACCATAACAATATTAATGGGTTATAGTTTTATATTATAAATGAATGGGATGCAAAAGATGTCATTCAGGGATGCATTGAATGGTAAAACAGAGCTATTTAGATCAAAAGGTTCTGGGTTTAATCTCAATCCGTGTTGAAAAACGGGAAATGAATGTTGTTCGTATGCAATTTGTATGCACATTGTCTGTATTGTCTGTTCTGTAGAAGAAAACACATGTCGAGCAAACGCAGACATTTATTAAATATTAAAACGCAGACATTTATTAAATATTATTAATAGAATAGTATATTAAAATTATAATTAATAGTAATCTGATTATGGCCCTACATGGCCAACAGAACAAACACCCAAGGAGAGCCAGCTGAGCCTCTTCGTTCGCTGGTCAAAAACTACCTGGAGCGGACTCCCTCCTCTCTCCATGACTACAGCGCCATCACGTGAAGAGAGAAGGCCGTGGTACTCTAGTGGTTAGGATATCGGCCTCCCATCCGGAAGGATGGGGTTCGATTCCCAATGCCGCCAAAGACCCACCGAGTGCATGCGATATATGTGCTCGTTAAATCTGTGGAATCCAAAGACCTGTGGTCGGTCGTTGAGCAGTTACCATGGGTGCAATGGTTTGGAGATATTTACTCCCCTATCAGATAAATGCCAAAATTAAAGGAGTAGCTCTTCTGGTGCTGCCATCTATTGGAGGATTTGAAGAGTAAAAGTCGTACTTTCACCTTCATGGTGCTCTGATTAAAACGAAAGACGCTCTGAATTGATTTAAATTCACATAGCCAAGGCATAGCGAGCTTGGCTTGTCCAAGTGTCATTAGTAACAACAACAACGTGAAGAGACTGAGGAGTATCCTAACACTATAATGGTAGTGTTAGGTACAATGAGATTTTGCCAGATTAATTCCAGAAGACATGCGAATATCTCTCAGTACTCGTAAAAATATTTCTTGGATAGCAATTAAGATAATGGATACGAAAAATGCCAGCAAAAGTGGTATAAGTTTTAAAGTTGTCCATTATAAGATATTTACATTTTGATAATTTGCTTGTGCTTATCATTTAACAAAAAATGCTAAATATTTTCCTGAATGTCATTAAAAGATATTTTGCCTACACGAGGCTGATTTAAACTTTATTTTTCTTTTTGGATTTCCTTTATAATTTTTTTCCCTATAATTCTTTTATAACTCGTTGTATTGTGAAAAGCTAGAAGAAGTCAAAAATAACATATGAAATATATTATAGTTTAGGTCCGACAAGCTAAAAAAATTCTACGAATAGTTTTTGTCATATTAATTTGTGCATCGTAAATGGATGTAACAACTGGCGTATGATAGAACATTTTGATAAGAAGAGATTTTTTACGAATAATAATAACACAGTAAATAATCATATCTATCTTGTTTCTAGCTTACCCGCGTATTTTACTGAAATGTCAGAATGGTTAATATTCACATTCCATTAGATAAAAATATAACTTCAACTCTCTTCTTGGGCATGGATGCTTCGTCATGTGGATTAGATTCCCCTTAAAAATACAGTTCGGGTCGTGTTAGTTCTCTTGTACCAAAACTGACCATAAAGTAACATCCAAACAATTGCTAAATAATTATATTTATAACGCAACTAAATTAAGAATGCTAGCCTCCTTATTATCCACTTGTCTAGTGGTCAACGTGCGTGACTGCGGATAAGGAGGTCCTAAGTTCGATTCCCGGTTCAGGCATTGATGTACTTTTTTCTCTCTCTACCTATCCTGTCTTTGTTTCTTCCTTGTATGAATGAGGTATGAATGGTTGCCTACCCTATAAACGGGTACCTATGGTATGTGTGTACTGAAGAAGTCGAACTCCACACCAAAATATGGTTCAGTTGGAAAAGTGGAGCAGCGCACCCCATATTGCCGACCTTGCTGGCACACGACAATGAATGAATGAATTAAGAATCGTAAGACTAACCAAAATGATAACATGCCTTTTGAAGAAATATTGATTATATTATATCATGTTATTCTATATCAAAATTGTAATTCTTCCAGTTTAATATTAAGCTAAAACGCAATAAAAAACTTTGCTAAATAAGAATGATTATATGTGTACGCTTATGCTTAATATATTAAAATAAGGAAATAACATAAAAAATGTATTTCATTTATTTCAAATCTTAAAAAATAGGAAAAAGGAAATTTTGAAAAAAGCATATTATTTTTACGTGAAATATATTTTAACAGTAATGAAATTAACTAAACTGATTAACAGTAATCTTATTGATATTCTAATCTTTATCTAATGCTGAGTTATGAATACATCAAAATATAAAAAAATTGATTCCTTGTGAAACTTAGTTTCAGTTTGCATTGCATCATTAATTTTTAATTTAACCACTCCATAAGCAAGCAAATGAGCTTATATGTATTTACGATCTTAAACCTCATTTTTTTATTCATTTCCTATGATATGCATTTTTTACAATGCTAATCTTATTTGAGAAATATTTTTTGTACAGTTTTAAGAAAATTAAGCTAATATTTTATTTAAAATTTCTAGGCATTTTTGAATAATCTAATAAATATATTCTCCCATCTAATTTAATCATATTTCTTTTAAAATACCTTTCAACAAAATAAATCAGATAAAGTAAATATAAGGGAGTATATATATATATATATATATATATATATATATATATATATATATATATATATATATATATATATATATATATATATGCTTATTTTATTTAATCTCCATATTTATCCAGGTCAATTATTATTTATGCAGAACGCTTTTGCTACTTGGATATTTAATATTTTAGTTACTTTTTCTTACCTTATTAGTGACAGTTAAAATACCAGTATAAGGTCACAATCATTGATCATATGTCATCAGACAAATTTAAAATGTTTCATCGAAATATATTGTAAGAGACTTATTAATAATCATGTATAAAACTGAAATGAAACATTTTTATAAAAAATAATTTAAAAAACCTTATTATTGAATCTAACTATTAACCAATAATCCTTTACCAATTTGCAAGGTTTTAGATTAGGATGGTTCTTATTTTATTATTTTTGAGAAGCAAAACATTCATGAATCTGAATAATTGGTCATGAATTTAATATCAACCCAATCAGAGAAAATATTATATAAACATTTCTATTCTGTGTTTAAAATTTTCTTAAAGTTTGAAGCGAAAGTTCAATGCTAAGTGAGAGGGAAGATATCATTGATAAATTCTTTGAAATTCAAAAAACGCTTGAGTTAGTAAATTAGTTTAGAGATAAAAACCGTAACGAATATTCCTTATCTAAGTTAGGATATGAATGTTGCTTAGTGTTTACATTTCACACATTAAAATGAAATTAGTAGCAAAACTAGAGATAACTTAAATTTAGAAGAATGTTTAACTAGCTTCAATTAATTAATATTAATGAGTGCTTAGTGAAATCAAAATTCTCAGCAAATTAATAAGAGAAAAAATCATATTTTTAATAAAGAAATCTTCCAAATTTACTTGGTATATTTGTGTCATAGTTATTGAAATAATAGTCTATGTAAAAATAATACCTGAAATAATATTTTATAGAAACATAATCATTTATATCATGCTTTATCTAAATTAAATTAAAAAATTTATGATTTTAAGCTGCTTATCAATGACAGTTTAATAATCACTAACCATGTTTTTCACGTAAATTAGTCAGTAAAATTAACAATTCATAAATTTTTTGATTTTCAGTTAATTATTTTATGTAATATAATGCCACAATTTTGATTTCATAAAAGTTTTTTTCCCACAAAAAGGAATTAAAAAAAAAGAAAAAAGATTCATTGAAAGCACACAAATACCTCCTAGAACAATGCATAATATGCATTGTTATTGTAGTCTTGTGTCATCAAGGCTTGTAATATGGGTTGCGCTGCTCCACTTTTCCAACTGAATCGTAAATTGGTTCCTCAATAGAAACCTACCATAGGTATGTGTTTTTCAAATAGGAAACCATTCACAACCCGTTCATACAAGTAAAAAACAAAGACAGGAGAGTGAAAGTACATCCATACCCAAGATTCGAAACCGTGGCCTCCCAATCTGCAGACAGGCACGTTGACCACTATACAAGGTGAGTGTCGTGTAATATGTTTAAACTAGTGTGAATTGCCGCCCAACTTGCCTAGTGGTCAGCGTGTCTGACTGAGGATAGGGAGGTCCTGGGTTCGAATCCCAGTTCGGGAATGGATGTACTTTCTCTCTGTCTATCCTGTCTTTGTCCTTTCCTTGTATGAATGGTTACCTACCCTATGAGCGGGTCCTTATGACATGTGTATACTGAGGAATTCGGACTCCACACCAAAATAGGGTTTAGTTGGAAAAGTTGAGCAGCGCACCCCACATTGCCAGCCTGGCTGGCACACGACAACAATAACAACTAATGTGAATTTGATTTTAATAACTCTATCCATGAATTACTGTAAAATTCTAAAAGAATTTCCAAAATATTGGAAGAGATTGCAGCTACTTTCTGGAAATGCATGTGATGTTTTTCCTCTGATCATTAAAAACATGTGTAACATGAATATATATAACCTGCTATTTTCTATTCTTTTTCTTCGTTAACTAGCTACTAATCGTTATCTAATCAAACGTTTCCAGTTGTCTTTCCTTCCAATGAATTCTATTATTGATCTGGTCATTACTAGTGCCTTAAGATGACATTACTGCACTCTTCTTAAAATAGTCTTTCTAAAATATGTCATTCTATAAATCCCATTCAAGAGTTCTAGCAATAAAATTATTGCTAGAACTCTTGAATGGGATTTATAGAATGACATATTTTAAAACCTAAAATATTTATACGGAATACAAAATAAATTCCTCGAAATAAATATACATAAGAAATTTTTTACACATTTATGCAAAATAAGAGTATGTATAAATTATATATTAAGGACGTACATTTTCAGTCATACAAATTTGGTTTGTAATACTTATTCAACAATTGATTAATTGATACTGAATTATATAGTTCTTGTTTAAAGTAACCAAAAACTTCATTTTAGAGATGTTTGAAACTTTTTCAAGCTTACTAAATACTGAATTTGCATTGTCCACTAGCATTATAAATAAATGAAATTCTCATAATTCATCAAATTTTTGTAGGATCTCAGATTACATAATAACCAACCAATACTAACTTTCATCCAAGAGAAGAAATGACTCCTTTCAATTCTTGAAGAATCTCATATTCTTCAGATTGCTTTGTAGTTACATTTTATTGAATAATAATAATACGCTGAGAAGAAAATAGGCATCTTAACTTGTTTATAACTTAACATGTTTCTAGAAGATAATCCATTTCAAAATTATTCATTCCGTAGGTTCCGGCCTTAGTAACTCTTAAAAGCAGAAAATGACCGTTGAATGGCAAATTAAACACTCGCGAAACATTTCCAACAAATATATAATTTGATTACGTGCATATCTAAGAAACGATCACGCAGTTAAAAATGCGCTGATTACAATTATTACTTTATATTCAATCCACAATCTGTTATTAAAAAAAACTATTATTTTCTATGTATTTTATGATAATTTATAAATTTTCTTAAATATTAATATTTTATTATAACCACTGCTACGTTTCTTACACTATATAATTATATTTTGAATTTCAAAATTTTTTTAAATTGCTGTACATAATATTACTTGATTAAAACAATATTTAATATCACTTAAAATACTCATATCAGAATGACAGAATCATATCTAAATTATTATATTATTGTTAATCACAACAAAAAAATATGATTTTGCTATATTAAACACAGCTATTTCTTATCTCAGTCTACATAATGTCTCCAATCTAAATATATATATATATATATATATATATATATATATATATATATATATATATATATATATATATATATATATGTATGTATGTATGTATATAAACACACACAGCAGTATGTTGAATAATTAACATTATTATATTTCACTCGATGTTATGAGTATCATTTTGCCTATAAATCTCCTTATCAACTCAAAATGACACAGACAGTTGACATACTAACTAGAGGATTATTAGAACCCTGAAGATAGAATTTTAAGCAGAAATACCAGTTTGGCTGTCGATATTATACACACCATAATCTGCTCTTTCAAATAAATCCTTGCAACAAAGTAAAATGGATATCTTTTAAAGTAGACAGTAATATATAATATATATATATATATATAGATAGGTAGATAAATAAATATAGATATACATATAAATATATGTATATATATATATAAATATATATATATATAATATATATATATATATATATATATATATATATATATATATATATATATATATATATATATATATATATATATATATATATATATATATAATATATATATATATAAATATATATATATATATATATATATATATATATATATATATATATATATATATATATATATATATATATATATATATATATATATATATATTTCAAATTGAAATATTCTATTTCAATTTGAACTAATAGATATCTTTTTGGTAGTATTGAATCCCATAACAAATAAATACAATCAAATATTTCTGCTTATAATTTTGCAATAGTTTCTTCTTATTTAATCCTGAAGATTTGAAGATAAAAAAAGACATTTCTTCCAAAAAAATGCTTATTTAAACTTTTGAATTTCCTTAATAACATGCAGTTTTTTTAAAATCTAGCTTTAGATGCCAAACCTTTCAAACATTTTAATCTTGTATGTATATTAATATCTACAATATGTATCTTTCGTTATTATGTATATGACATTTAAACTTCGCCAAGGCTTGGTTTATGTCCCTCGAAGGCAGAATCCCTGGGATGAAGTATAGAAATATTTTAACCGACCAAGTCTATCATATGATGCAAACTTTATTTCCTCCAAGAGACTATATTTTCCAGGACTATCCTTGAAGTAAGGCTTGTCCAGCCATGGTTTGATGAACACGAAGATGAAGTTAAGCATCTAATTTAGCTCACACAATAACCCGACATCAATATAACTGAAAAATTATCTAGAATTTTCAAACACGTAATATGTAATAAATACCCTCCACCACGGTATCTCTCTCAAATATTTCAAAATATCTCCATGAAGAATAGTGCAATATTACTTTAAACACTATTCACACACATCAGCTGTTTGAATGAATTCCTAAGTGGGTCCAACTAATATTACGTGTCAAAGATGGCCCTACACCAAAGGATTTCTCATAAATCTGAAATGTTTCGTTTTTTTTTTTAAATAAAAACCTGCAAACATATAAGAAAAGTTTTTTTTCGCCAAATAAATTTGAAATATTAAAAAGTTTTATTTCCTTAAGAAGCAAATGTTCAGTTAAATATAACAGTCTTCTATATTGGCCAGCATGCTCTCACTCAAAATTGAACTTTAACAAACTAAATTTATAGGAAAAATATATCCTCCTCATATCCTTTAGTTTATTTTGTTTTTAATTCTAACAAACAAAGTTAAATAAATCAAGTTGGAAGTATAATGTCTTTATTTTAAACTTATAAATTATGATTAATATAGTTACATAAATTAAAAGCGAAAATACTATTTCAAAAAATAAAACTGCATTATTAAACTTACTGAAAAGTAAATCTAGTTTATAATTTAAATTAAAACTAGAAAATACAGAATTATATTTAAATACGAACTATAACGTTACACTATATAAATCTGACTGACATAAATTATTAAAACTTAAAACGATTTCCATGTAATCGAAAAATTTAATTACGGAAATTATTTTAGAAGAAAAATATTTGTGGTAATTTTATAAAATGTACAATTAACACATAAATTTGCTTGCAAGCAGCGTAATGAACAACTGATGCTAATCAGGATGCAATTCCTGAGTAATAGTTTGAAAATATTAAGTATAATAACTAATGTATGTGTATGTGTCTTTTTAATAATTAAATTATTTGTCGTAGAATTTATATTATTTTTAAATAAAACTAAATATTATTTCCGTTGTTGTTACTAATGACACTTGGACAAGCCAAGCTCGCTATGCCTTGGCTATGCGAATTTAAGTCAATTAGGAGCGTCTTTCTTTTAATCAGAGCACCATGAAGGTGAAAGTACGACTATTGCTCTTCAAATCCTCCGATAGATGGCAGTACCAGAGGATCCACTCCTTCAAATTTGGCATTGATCTGAAGGGGGAGTAATAATTCTCCAGACTCTCCAGACCAAATTCTCTCCAGATTTTTCCAGATTTCTCCAGACCATTGCACCCATGGTAACTGCTCAACGACCGACCACAGGACTTTCGATTCCACAGATTTAACGAACACGTATATCGCATGTACTCGGTGGGTCTTTTTTGGCATTGGGAATCGAACCCCATCCTTCCAGATGGAAGGCCGATACCCTAACCACTAGGCTACAACGGCCCACATATCTGATATTACGATATTAAGTAAGAGATGCTGAAAGAAGGTTTTTATATTCAACTATATAAACTAATAATATTTTTTGATTATTTCAGATTTAGGTATTGAAAATTATATATATCAAATTATTTGTGAAACTTTTCTTAAATATATAGAATAGAGAGAGAAAATACATTCATGCCCGAACCGGGATTCGAAGCCAGACCTCCTTATCCGCAGTCAGGCACGCTGACCACTAGACTAGTTGGGTGGCAAATAAAGTTTAGTTAAGTGTATGTGTGTGTGTGTTATAAATAAATAAAGGGCTTAGTTATTTCTTAACAAAACGGATTAAATTAGTATAGATGAATATAGATAAAATGCATGACAATAAATTTTATGTATACATATGCTAATCAAAATCGAAGGTCAAGATAAAAATAAAATTTAGATTATCTTGCAAATAAAGCAAGATAATTTAAATTTCATATCACGAGTTTTGTTCCTTATGATGGTGGAAATTCATATTTGTTCCTAATGAAAAAGAAAGTATTTTTTTTTCATTTACTATTATTGCTTTAAATCCTCACATATATGATTGGAATGATTTGTGTTGAATGTTAAAAACATTATTAAGAATAAGTTTCAAAATAATGATATGTCGCACTAATTGATCATAAAACTTTATAAACTACCGTACGTAGTTATTGAAGGATTACATTCAATTTTTCACCAATATGTTAATTTTTTATATTTACTCTATTTTTATGTAATGATAATTTAAATCCATCTTGTGCATGCATGTGCTTAAGTGAATAACAATAATCATAGAAAACGTTATATAATTTGCTAACTTAAAATTTCTTTTTTATAAACATGCTCCCATTATCCACATTGCGTGTTATGAACTTATGTATAATATTTTTTTTCCAGTTTGAATAATATCAAGACATTATTTTAAATCCCGAGAGACAAATAAATTGAGAACTCATCCTTATAAGTATGTATAAATGAACACATCGTACAGAAAAAAATGTTACACTTAATGTTTATAAGATACAAGAGAAATCTTATAATCTCTATTCTAAAAAATAAAGAAAAACTGCATGCCCAATATAAAAAAGAAAATATGATTCAGAAAATTTAAAACTAAATACCAGAAAATAAATTAATCTGATAATTTAGTTTTTCCATTATTATCATTCATGATAATAATAAGTGTGACACATTTGTAATATATATATATTTTTAAATACATGTTAATCGGAATGAAATAATATATCTATGAATAAAAATAACTGAAAATGAAAAAATAGCTCTTAATACATTTACAGAAAATAACTGCAAAAAGCTTAAATTTTTAATTATTTATTTTCCATACACATAGCGAATATTTAAATTTATGTTTTAAAGTTTTGAATGTACAAACTCCCCTATATATATATATATATATATATATATATATATATATATATATATATATATATATATATATATATATATATATATATATATATATATATATATATATATATATATATATATATATATATATATATATATATATATATATATATATATATATATATATATATATATATATATATAATAAATGGTTCTTAATTTACTTCAACAAAATAATTATTAAGTTATTTTTAAATGCAATAGGAATTGTCTAAAAACATGTATTTGAAACAATATCATGAGCAATAAATCTTGTTTTAAATGCATGTTTTCATTGAAATCTCTTTATTCTCTTGCTTTTTCGAAATTACATTCACAATAAAAAAGAAATTTATTAAGCCTTTGTGTCAACAAAATAAGCATTCGTCTGTAAAGCGAACAACTAAATTAAATTTTTCATTAAGAATATTCGTCATTTCTTTTATATTTGCTTACCGCCTTCTTTACAGGCATGTAATAAGATATTAAGTGGTGTGTCCTGATGCCAAGGCAATACACAAGAATATATGTTTAGTGAGTTTAAATCACCTGTAGATAATATAAAAAATACTACAATTATTGTGATTTCACAAAATATTAATTTTCAATGCATTAATACAACTTATACTACCATATTTGTGCATTAAGAATGAACTTATAAGCAAAATGTCTTTACATTTACGAGTGCTAAAATCAGAAAAATATTAAATTTGAAATGTGAGTGTGTGAGATTAATCTGGTGATTATATATATGCAGTTAACTATGATTATTCATATAACCCCTATTAAACTCTGTTAATGTGATTAATTATTGAATATTTATTACTTTTACCAATAAATATATATCATTCCGAATTTGCACAGGAAAATGTGATGAACTCCAAATATTTTGATGAGAAATGATATTTTAATTAAAAATTAATAAAATATTTTCATGCAATATAAAACTTTTCATTCTTAAGAATATGAAAAGCATCATGATGACTTAGGAAAAACTTGCAATAATCATTTAATTTAAAAATTTTAATAGCAATGGCTCTTTTGTACATTCATTTGAATATACATTTCGATACAGATGTGTTAATTAATAGCTTAAGTTATACAATTACCCTAAAAGATATTGAAAACAAGATATTGAAGAAAGATATTGAAATATTACTAAAAGTAAAATAACGTCTATTTTATTATTTCAGTAAACACTTTATTTTTATATAAAAAAAACTTTATATTTTAAATTTTAATTACTACGCATAGATGGTATTTATTTTTTATTAATTTAAATGCCCAGAAAAAAGAAAGCAGTTTAGATTATAAGAATTTATAAAATATCTTCTGCTTACATAGATTTTATAAAGTAATATGAATATTAAAATGAGCTTTTTTATACAATAAAATTTGAAAGTTTTAGTTGATTATGAACCTTTCTAATTTAATATATTCAAAAGGATCCTATTCAACTATTTTTTTATTTAAGTAGAAAATGAATATATAACTCATTTTCTACTTAAATAAAATATCTGTTGCCATTCATAAATCATGTCATAGCCAATTAAACATGATTTACTGCATATTTTAAAATATTTTTAAGCCTAAATAAGGAACATTTGGTAAACATTTAATAAATAATGAGTGTCTGCTTGCTTCAAATGTAACTTTTGCGAAATGATACTACATTGAATAAATAGCAAATTCATCAATTGATACTCAGTGTAGCAGAATGTTTTGGAAAATCTGCCGTCGTTTAGTAGGTCTGCTATCACATAAATCCTATTCATTGGCTATTTTTTGTTAAGTAACATTAGAAATATGCCCTCAACATATACAAATATAAATAGATAGATCTACATAAATGTATATAAAATGTTAAGAATAATTTACTGCATGAGGCAGAGTTATAACTTTAACTATAAATGAAAATACTTAATTATTTCTAAAATGAAGAACAGAAGGGATTAAAACAAGCATAAAATGCTATGGTTACAGTTTCCAAAGCAAGGAGATTATGGCAGATTAAAAATCTTCTGTTGTGTTCCGGATGTCTATAATGCTCTTGGCCTGTCGTTTTACTTATTCTGAAATAGAATAAAGTTTTCTAGAGAAAAAATATTCTTTTGGTCTAAAAGTAGAATAAATTGGAACTTAGAAAAAAAATTTTATTTATATGTTTTGTTATTTCCTTCTAACCTTGCTTATATTTAAAATAAAAACAAGGCAAAAACAAAAAACAAAAATGGAAATTTTCAAAGATTAAATTTACAAAATAATTAGTTTTTTGTGTTTTCTGTTTTATGTAATTTCTAATCCGCTAACTAACTACCTAAATATTTATGTATTTTTTTTACTTTTAACAGGTACATTTAATAGTATAGTTTAATGATTTTTGGTATCTAAGTAAAATTTTAAACTATACTTTATTTAATAAATTTGCTATATATCAATCTTTTATTACAAATTTAGCCTTTATTACAATTTTATTTGTCTCACGAATTTTTAAATTTTAAATATTTATTTTAAATGTTTGCCTTTACAGGCTATAACTTCAATATTCTAAACAGAGATACTGAACCATAATTTACAGTATACAATACCAAACGTAAAATTTACATTACGGCTTATTATTGACATTTTATATAACGTATAGATATGGTATAATTCATTTTAATTAGTTTACTTAGTAACAAGTTTACCTTAGGTGTGACATCATCCACTCAAAAGCCAATGTGGATAATTCAGAAAAAAACTGGGAGAATCCTTATTTTTTAATACACTGATTTTTTTAAATTTTAACTTATTAATTTGATCACATAATACATAAACATTTTAGGCGTAGGTTATACAACAAAACTCTCCTTAGATAACTAAGAAAAATATTATCTTTTTGATTAAAATTTAAAAAATTAGAAAGCACCAAAAGTTGGATCTAATTATTTTGGCTTCTGAATAACACATATACACCTGGAATTTTTAAAATAACCTAATTTCCTCATTATTAGTTAGCATAATTAGTTATTTTTTTCTTTTTTTGCCAAAAATAATATTAGATACCTTACAGTACTATTTCTATACAATCAAATGTATGCTATTATTTTCAAAATGTAAACTGAATATGACATTTTAAAGTGCCATAATTATGCCGTTAATTTAATGCAAATTAATTTACTTTATATATACGTACAGAAACGATTAAGCTAATGTGTTTGTGGAAATGATTAAGCTACTAAGCCGAGCGCTTTCCACTCTGTAATGTCCTTACTATATTTTACAGTACATAATCATTCATTAATAGTGAACTCATTTATTTCATATCAGTATAGCAGTATTTGGTTATAAGGGAAGAAGGGATTTGTTTGTGTGTGTTGTCGCACCATATTCCCTTCATGAAGAGTGGTCAGCGTTCCAGACTGCTGATAAGGAGGTCCTGGGTTCGAATCCCGGTTCGGGCATGAATGCACTTTTCTCTCTCTATCTATCCTGTCTTTGTACTTTCCTTGTATGAATGAGGTGTGAATGGTTGCCTACCCTATAAACGGGTCCCTATGGCATGTGTGTACTGAAGAAGTCGGACTCCACACCAATTTATGGTTCAATTGAAAAAGTGGAGCAGCGCACCCATATTGCCAGCCTAGCTGGCACATGACAATGAATGAATGAACTCATGAAGACTAATTCACACCGGACCTGTGATTTAAAATGCATACTGAAGCAATGCAAACATTCTGTTTTGAGATTAAACATTTACCATTTAGCTATAAATTCAATTAATGAAAAGTAGTCTCTTAATAACACTTTTATATCAATTTAATAAAAAGCAATAATCAGAAATAAATTGTTGAAAATTTTTTAATTATTTAGAGTGTCCGACAAATAAATAATAGAAACCTTCGCCTTTTCAATAAACCTAGTAATTACTTATACAATGATAAATCGTTTAACAGAATTTGTTATTGTATTGAATATATTTTCGAGAAATGCCTCTGTTTACATATATACAATTAGTGTATTCATGAAAAAACTTACAACTTTTAAGATTTAAAATAAATATAATTTAAAATCAAACTTGAACTTTCTACCATATAAATGCTGAGGTTAAATAATGCAACTGTATATAAATGCAATTTAATTACACAAACTCGGCTTCAAATTCCTTTATTTCGATATTTTATTACTGAAATTATAAAATTCAAGAATAAAAAAGCAAAATGATTTTTATTTACTGAAAGTAATTTATTTTATTTCGTATGTGTGGCTTTACACAAGTTAAAAAATTGAAAAACTTGTATGTAATATTTTTAATCTTCAATCAATAAATGAATATACTGAAAACAGTTTGATATTTAGGATTTGTAAAAAAATTAAAGCAGCAACTTTACTATCAGATAAACGTCATAAAAATATAATTTATTGCTAGTCTAAAAAATCTCCTTTCTTAATTATTAATTTATTTTGTGAAACTTATATTATTAAGAAAAACCTAGTTGGCTGTATCAGAAATTTATAGTAACAATTTCTTTTTTTTTTTTTTTATAGCTGGAAATAGTTTTTATATCTGACTCATTTACGTGACTTTGAATTTAGATGTGAACTTTTCGCCATTTTTAAAAGTAATGCAAATTTAAATTTTGATAAATAGCACTAATGAAAAATAATTTTTAAAGAATAAATATGCTTTTACTTTTATTTTTAATAATTATTATTTTATTTACTTATTTATTTATTTATTTTGATTAGAAATAACATAGCACTTTTAGATATACGTCTTTTAAAAATACATGTTCTCTCCCTTTTAAACATTTGCTGTCAAGAATTTTCTTGACATCTTTAATACTGAAAATGTAAAGAACTGACATTTTATTTTAATATTTGTTCTTGACATACGAAGATAAATATTTTTTCATAACATTGAAGAATCAGTGGCGTAGTGAAGGAGGGCAAGGGGGTCTATCATGCCCTGGGCATTTTTTCAGAATTATTTTATTTCTTTTTAATTGAAATATCAATTTTATTTGGAGAAATATATTTTAAATTTAATAATTATTTTCTCCTGTTGAAGAACTTGCCATAAATGAAAATGTTCCTATTTTTATATTTCCATATTAATAAGTTAAAATAGTTTAGTTCGTATTAAAAAGTGTGTTCTTTTAATTATCTTTTCTTACAGTTTTTTATACTTTGCTCAAGATTTGTGGTGCTTTATCATTATTTTGTATAGTAAATCTTGTACATGTAATGATGGAACTATGTTAATTTTTTTCTGATAAGAATTCTGAAATATATAAATTATATGGGTTAGTTTCCTTTTTATGTATTTGATATGCTTTTAGTTTATACTTATTTACCAAATAATATGTGTTGATGTTATATCTCTTGATTTACAAACCAATAATTTAGGGAGATTCCAAATAGGTAAGCTCATGATCTAATCTGTAACTGATTTGACTTAGTGTGTGAATGCAGAACAATTCACCATGTTTTTTATAATTCTGATTTTTTACAAAATGTCTAAATCAAGATGCATACCTATGAAAAATTGTAACATTGATTAAGCAAATAAATCTTTTCTACTCAAAATAAAAAACAAGATATCTAATGAATATTGCATAGACTGACAAATTAATCATTAAGAACTCGCATGATGTTATTTATCATTTAGGAATTCAAAACATTTTGTAGAAATACTGATGTTTTAAAATATTATTTGACTTGTGTGATATTCATTTTTTATAGTTATTATAAAACATTTTATTTAATAAACAATACATTTTCTTATATATAAATAATGTGAACTTTTAATCTCAATTTGACTAAAATAAATTAAAAAACTTCTTTCTAAAAAGGAAATTTTATAAAAATGAAATATAATTAATAAAAATTTGTCAAACTATAATTAAAACACAAATTTTTCTTTAAATTTTCTTAAAACTTGCATTTTTTAATAATCAATGAGAAAACCTACAAAAAATTTCATTTAATGAAATTTCGAATCGTCGACAAGTATATGATAATGGAATTATAGTACCTAGAATTTTGTCAGGTAAATAATCTATATCTCAGAGTTTATTCTTTTGTGAAGCTCCTAAATTATAAGTTCCTTAAACTAGCATGGCTGTGTTCAATAACATTCTAGAAAAATATATCAGTAGATATTTAAATATATATTATTAAACATACATTCGATATAGCTTAGGGCTTCAGTGAAACTAAATCCGGATGATATAGTGAATCTAAAAAACCTCATTTTAAAGAATAATACTCATTATAAATAATTAATGTTGCATAAAAAATTCTGATAATTTTGATTTTAAATTTTTTTACTTGCTGATTAAATTAACTTCACTTGAGCCCCATCCTTATCGAACAAAGAAAGGACCCGACGAGGATGAAAAAACTAAAAATGTTAAAAGAATCGAATTACTTACAGATATTGATTTTTATGTCCATTTCATTTACTAAAAATCATTAAATGTATCAGGAAAATAAGGAATATAAAACGTAACTGAAGGATGTTATTGAGACTTAAAACTTCTGGGAGAAATTCTTGTACATACCAAAGAGGAAAGAAAAGCTCTATTTTTATCTCAAGCTTTGTTGTAACCTTAGTCTAAAATCGTGTTACATTCGAAATGTATTTCTTATTAACGGTTCTCTTTATCTGAAATGTTTGTGTTCAGCAACAGACTGACCCCCAACAGAAGAGAATTCTTCTTTTCAAAATAGCACTGCAATATTTAATAAAGATAATTATGCTCCTGGAATTGAAATACCATATAACGCTGGAAATAGAAAAGTAATTACCTCCAAATGCTAGGAAAATTCATAACTTCCTTTTATTTTAACTATTTACCCGGTTAGAATATCATCATTTCGCACTCACAAATTTTTGTCTTTAGTGTTATTTCGTTAAGAACTTCGTTGGAAATGTTGACTTTTGAGTAATTTATATATATATATATATATATATATATATATATATATATATATATATATATATATATATATATATATATATATATATATATATATATATATATATATATATATATATATATATATATATATATATATATATATATATATATATATATATATATATATATATATATATATATATATATATATATATATATATATATATATTCTGTCTTAAACTTATTCTTTACATTTTGCTTATTTAAGCAAATTTTTTAGCCATTACGAATATTTATTAACAAACATGTATAGTTTTAAAATTTAAAATCAAATTGTTTATTTAAAGTTATTTACTTGAAATCAAAATATTATAAATTAAATATTTTCGAAAATAATTTTTATTTGGCTTGTAATTTTGTCGCCTTGATAACAATACATTATGTTGAAAAAATCTTTTTTGGAAAGTTAAAATATCAAATGTTTTAAATATTTTTTATATCTACACATAAAATGTTTCTTGATAATTAATTAATCTTTAACTAACATTATATTTCAGCTTATATAATGAAAGTATGTTTAGCTTAGGAATGATTTTAAAGGAATATAATGAAATTAGGCAAAATTATTATGCTTTGTAAAAAGTTACAGATTAGTAATAGTTTTGAATGTTATAAAATGATTCGTTAACTTATTCAGAATAAAACTAAGTTCTTCTTTTAATATGAGTAAGCTCTTATTTTAATTAAGAAATATATATTAAAAGTTTTATTAAAATAAATTATTAAAATAATAAAGACGTAAGAAAATCTTATTAAAGATATTAAAAATAAGTTGAAAATTTTCAGAGAGAAATGTTCTCATAGTTAAATCATAAGATAGTGTTACGATAAAAGTGACTAATCCGGAAATTACAGATATAGCCAATGATTATACATAATTCCCAAAAAACTCGATAAATGGGATAAATTATTGAATATATGGATAATCCGGTAAATATATGTATAATCCCTGATTCGTCAGGGGAAATATCATAAATTCTTATATTTTGTAGAAAAATGATATTTTAATTTCAAAGAATAAGTTTTATTAAGCTATATTAAATTATTCGTTCAAAAGAGTTTGAAAAACATGATAATTTAGAATAAAACATACAATATAATTTCTCAGTTGTTTTTTATTCAATGGCGGGTGCACTTGGGTCATGAACCCTTTGCCACAATAAGGCCAGAAACTGCTACTCATTTATCGTTACCCAGCGGGCACCTGTGAATTAAGTCACAGAGGCGAGTAGTACCCGCGCCATACCACTACAAACCCGTTTATAGGGTGGGCCACATTCATATCACATCATACACACATCACAGAAGAAAGGACAGAGAAACACAGAGAAGGAAAGAAACATCCATGCCCGAACCGGGATTCGAACCCGGGACCCACAGCTCAGGAGTCAGGAATGCTAACTACTCAGCCATCGGTCGGCTAACCTCTCAGTTTAAGAATTTAAGTAATTGTAATTTTTTTGTACGTTCATTTCAGTAGATATTATAAGACCGATATATTAGATAATAGTATAAGTTATATATAAATATCTGACGTGAAAGGTATTCAAAAACCCAAAATGATCAAACTTTGATTTACTAAAAGTAAATTAAAGTCTAGATTGTGTTATTTCAATAAGTAATTAATTTATATTTAAATAATACTGAAGCTTAAATTGAATATTAACTAGTTCTTATAGTTAACTTTTATTTTTTGTTAATTAAAAGATCTGGAAAAAGAGAACAATTTAGATTATAAGAATTTTTAAAAACACTTCCATGTCAAAACAAATTAAAACCATATTCTAAAAAAGAATTTATTTATATTTACTTTAAATTTACTTATTATCATAAGACTGCTATAACACTTAGAATTGCAGTTTGCCAGATGTTTTACATTTGAACTTATCAAATTTGCACTCTGTTTCGAAACACATGGTTATTATAATTGAATCTCAGAAAAATGGTTTTCTAACACAATCTTTGAAAAATTCTAAATTTTCGTAAGTTTCATTTCTTCTGATACATTTCCGAATCCTATTCTAGTTAAGATTTTTTACTAGATTTTTTTATCTCAAATTTAAGAGTACAACCTGAGCCTTTAAAATTATCTATATTTAAGATTATTTTATAGTAGATATTTTGGTATTGTTGTTTGCATCCCACTCTTATTATATGCTTATTCTGTATACTATATTATAATTTTTTAAGATGGGGCGCCAAAACTGGTATCGTACTTGGCGCCAATGTGCTCGCTACGCCACTGTGAAGAATAGATGCTATTTTATCTGACTGTCTATAAGATATTCTGTAAAACATTACAAATTTTATTATGGAAAACTTTTTAATAACAGAATAAAATTTACAAAAAAGTGTTTCGTAAAACTTTTTCAGAAAATGGTTCATATGATTCACAAAAAAGTTTCGTAAAATTAGGGAAATAAATTATCGAAAACACCCAGTTCAATTCAATAAATTCATATTCCTTATTGGTGAATGTTCATTGGATGTGGATGAAGCTATACTAGTATAACGGCACTATTAGAGGAATCTATTATAACTGGAATTTAAAAATATTTCACAATCGTCTTAGAAAAATTGTGGTAAAATAAATTTTTTGAAATAAGTAAAATATTAATTTCCTCAATCAAAAACATTTTATATACATAAACGCAATTCATCTAGTTTGTTAAATTAAGTAACGGTAAATTTATATTTTCTTTAATAAAAAGTGTTTTACAGTCAATAAAAAATTTAATTGAGACAAATTTTTCCAATTTTTAATCATTTTTATTTAATAAAAGAACTGCGTCATATACTCAAATTTTTTCCCTCACGGAAATTTTTATTAAATTGTACATGAAATAAAAAACATCTTGTATCACAATTGACAAAATTTTATTTTTGAAAAATAAAATTTCGTTAGTAGTGATAGGGTAGGTTTTATTTCATGTACAGTTTAATAATTATTATTAAATTAGACAAATATATAATAATTATTAAATTGGCAAAAATAACTTGAACAAATACCAAGTATTATTGAATTGAACAAATATATAATACTGTTATTTACAGTTGTTATTTACAAATAACAAATAAACACAATTAATGAGAAAAACAAACTCCAAATTGATAAATTTTTATTTCTGCGATAAGCAATTTTTAATCGTTTTTTCATAACATTCTTTATGAATTTTTATTTCATTTAGAAATATAAGCGGAAATTATCACTGCGCACTTGCATAAAAATACATTGTTAGTTATGTAAAAAAATATGTAATAGGCAATTAAATTTCGCCAATAAAAACATTGGCAAACATAGGCAATTAAATTTCGCCAATAAAAACATATTATTAATAAAAGCGACGACATAATCAAAAAAATTATATTTTTTATCATTGCTGATAGAAATAAATCTTTTCTCTCGATAATTTTTTTGATGACTCTGAATTATTTTATGCAGATTTAAATATTATCTTTAAATGCTATAAAGATTAACTGATAAAGTCATATAATTAGCTTCAGATAAAAATTTTGTTCTTTTAAAGAAATTTATTAAAATAGTAGTTTAAGATTATAATTATTCCAGAAACGAATCTCAAGTAAAAGTAACTCAATATATTATTAAAAACATAACATCGAAATCATTTTGGAAATAAAAGAAGCATAATGTAACTTAAAATTTCTTTAATAAAAACCCTTAATTCTATTTTTTAATATTATTGTCAGAATTTTAATATTATTTTCTGTAAAAGTTAAAAATTATGATGTTATTTGATCAGGATTCATCTTTTTAATTTTGAATAAAATGCAAAGTCGTGGTCGCTTAAAATAATTTTTTTTAAATTTTATAGAAAAAAAACTATTTTGTATCTTTACGAATAGCTCAATCACTCATTATTTTAAAACTTTATAATTAGATTTAAAAAGGATTCATATAAAGATTAATCAGTTTGCATAAAATAGAAATATAATATTCATTTCCATTAATAAAAAATCAATCTTTTAATTGCTTGGATCGAAAAAATAGCCAAGAAGGGAAATATTAATAAAGAGAATTAAAGAATTATTGTATTTTATTAAAAAAACATGTATATATATATATATATATATATATATATATATAATATATAATATATAAAATTCTCGTGTCACAGTTTTCGTTGCCATACTCCTCCGAAACGGCTTGACCGATTTTGATGAAATTTTTTGTGCTTATCCGGTATCTATGAGAATCGGCCAACATCTATTTTTCCTCCCCCTAAATGTTAAGGGTAGTACAACTCTAAATTTTTTTTTATATTTTTTGGTTAGTTCTGTAAGTTCCTAATAGATGGCGGTTTAGCATCTAAGTTGCACAGGTATTCGGCAGATGGCGACGTGTTTATTTTTCTAGATTATACCATCTTCGAGAAAATTATCATGCGCGCGCAAGCGTGTGGTTAAATATAGAATTTACATATATTTTCATGATGTATAATGATACTATAACAATTTTTCGTGAATCATTTTCATAATTATACTTTGTATTGTGTTATTATTGTGCAGTATTCAGTTTGAATATTTTTAATATTATAAGTAGTAAAATAAAATTTTATTTATTATTGTTTTTCTCTACTAATTTTCATACCACCTCGAAAATATGTAAGTATTTCTTGATAGCCTTTTATTATTTTTTATTTTTATTTTATAATTTGATAATTATTAATTTATTCAGTAGAACATTTTGATCTAATTTATTTATTCAAATGATAAATTCTTTTAATTTTTTTTATTTCAATATAATGCCGCGGAAAAAATTTTTAGTTTTAATATAATTTAAAATTAAAATAATAATAGTTCGATGTCAATGTTATCTACCTCATTTATAATAATTTATTTTTAGATGTCTTTAATTTATATAGTATATTTTATAAGTAAGTCACTGATTACAAACTATAATTTAATATAAGATGAATAAAATGTAAATTCAGAAAGCATATGTTGATTTGTGCTTAATTTCAAAATTTCGATACTCTACCTATTACTATTAAATTTTGGTGAAACGTTTTATTTTTAATCTCCTATGAATGAACCTCTTCCAAATTTTTTTAGAAAATATTAATTTGATTGAACCCTAGAATTAGTAAAAAATTGATTCAATGTATTTTAAAAACTCAGCCACTGCAACGCGTGGCTGGGTCAGCTTGTATATATATATATATATATATATATATATATATATATATATATATATATATATATATATATATATATATATATATATATATATATATATATATATATATATACAAGTATATATATATTGAAAAGTATTTTCCAGGAATATTTACAAATTTGCAACAAACTTATTTAATTAAATTATTATAAAATTTAATTTTATTAAATAATTAAATAAATAATTAAATAATTAAATAAATAATTATTTATTTAAATATTAATAAAATATTTTATAAAGTTAATACTTAAAATTGACTTACATTTGAATAAAATTAAGTAATCACGAAACATGATTTTGACTAACATGACTCTAGAATGAAAAAGATCCAATGTATTTACTAATTAAAATATTTCTTGCTTTAATTAGTTTGATAATTATGATATCAAAATATTTTGTGCTCATATTTTTCATGAAAATAAAGTTATGTCATATACGCTTGTCATATGGCCGAGCTGGCATCCGAATGGCTTGCGCTCTTGTCTTCGGTTCAACAATTCGTGGGTTCGAATCCCACCTTGCGCATGGATGTTTGTAGTGGTTTGGAATCCACTTTAAACCGTAGGTCCCGGTCTAATTAGCCCTCGTGTGCATAAAATGACCGTTGAGCGACAAACAAACCAAACCAAACTTGTCATATGAACAAATATAAATTGGCTTTTTAACAATATTTTAATGAAGCTCCTATCACATATGCTTTAGACGATAAAAGTGAGAATTCTTACAAATTTACCACTTTTTTACATTTCCAAAGGAATTATTCGGCTTTCCTGAAAATGTTTGCCCGTTAATATTCTTATATATGGGCTCAAAACATTACCTAATGATTGGACAGTGCTTTTCGGGGTATTTGCATCCAGACTTGAGCTCAGGCTCTATTGAACAACGAGAGATTGAAGTTGCGCATCTACCTTCTGCATGCATGGCGGGTGCGTGAGGAGATTTGGTGGTTTCTTCCCTTGCAACACGTCAATACTACCCACTGTCAATGTCTTCCCGGAAGGCAATTGTGAAAGTTAAAATGCCTTACAACAGCATTAGGCTGTCACGGTGTATAACAACGTGCTTGCAACAAATATTTTGCTATATAAAGCAAAAAACTTTTAATTTTTCTTGTAAAATTTATACTTTGCTCATATTAATTCTTATGAAATGTGTATGAAAGCCTCATTTTTACAATTAAATAATGATATGTAAATTTAACTCAAACTTTTAGTAAATTAAATCTGCTTAAGTAATGTTGCATTTTAAATCCACGTGATTGTGTATTAATTGCAATTCTCACTACTTCTTAAAATCAGCCTTGTTTTACTATAAACACAATTTGTAGGAAGTGGAACAATGATAAGAATGGCATTTGTAATTGTGAGAAAAATACACTTATTGTTTTCAGAGACTTTTATGACTTTTGTTGCATTTTTAAATTTATCAAGATTCTAATTTTATCCTTACCATTAAAATTTGAATAAATAATGATTGCATATTAATAACATCAGATATATGTAATCCAACTAGAAGCAATTAAAAAATTTCAGTTTTGAACCTTTTCACGAATATCTAGTTATATACATCGGGCAAAGTTTTTTTGCAAATTAATGAAATTAAGTAGCATATTCGATTGATAAATTTTAATAAAAACTTGTACAAAAATCTTTTTACTTTAACAAAAAATATATTTTATACTTTGTTTTTCAATGAGCAATAATTTTTAAACGTTTTTCTGCTTTCAAAATATAGTTTATTTTATAGATAATAAGCTCATTATTATCAAAAATCTTTGAAGATTAAGGATCATTTTCAATGACTTGCAGAAAAACAGACATGATTTCTTAGAAAATCTAAGAAAATAATATATTTCCTGCTTTTAATCACAGCTTACACAAATAACAAGGAAAATGTCTTCTTTTTATCATCTAAAATATAAAATATCACTTCACTTACGAAAGTTCTCATTAAAATTATATAATTATAAGGTTGCTTTGCCATTAAAATATAAGTATTAGAAGGCTTAGCGCACAAACTAGATAAAAGGATCAATTTCTCGGTCAGAAAGATTAAAATATCAGACCTATTATTTTTCTTTTCACTTTCTGGTTTCAAATATCAGAATTTATGATAGCCTATACAGGGTGTCCAGAAAAGGACTCCCTGATTTCAAAATTAAATATCTCGAAAACGAAGATCGATAGAGGAATGCAGTAAACGGTATGTTTATAGTAAAAACTGTAAGAATATAATACATCAGTTTGAAATAATAGTTACAAAAGTTGCAAACAGATGGCGCTGTAATCGCCATACGTAATATTTAGTGTAAATAGTGATCCGAAGCCCAACTATCGAAGCGTGAAAGGAGGTTAGCGTTGAAAACATTGTGATGTGATTTTTTGCAAAGAATGTTTTCAAACGATTATTTTATATATGTATGCTGATTTGAGCTGTACATTGTACAGCGCCATCTGTTAGCAACTTTTGTAACTATTATTTCAAATTGCTGTATAAAATTCTTACAGCTTTCACAATAAACATACCTTTTACTGCATTCCTCTATCTATCTTTGTTTTCGAGATGTTTAATTTTGAAATCAGGGAGTCCTTTTCTAGACACCCTGTATATACTTACCAACTCGAAAAAAAAAAAATAAATATTTTAAACATGCATCTACCAAAATACTAATTTAAACTGAAAAAATATGTTTATAATAATTGCACTATCAATAAAACTATGTATATCAGTTATATTTTGGTAGAAAGTTCCTACTTTATAGTAAAACATTTCTTGTGCTCTTCTGTAATGAAAGAAACCGTACGACATTTCTTACTCCAAATACTGAACAGTTATATCAATTTTCAGATTAGTTATATCAGTTTTTAGATATTAAAGATGTTTGAAAAATATAATTTCCATTTTTAAATAAATTGCAAGTTT
Organism: Latrodectus hesperus; assembly: GCA_037975125.1. Taxonomy (NCBI): domain Eukaryota; kingdom Metazoa; phylum Arthropoda; class Arachnida; order Araneae; family Theridiidae; genus Latrodectus; species Latrodectus hesperus. Next base: position 16,719,614 of record CM075857.1, on the reverse strand, counting down.
TTTAATCCCTCAAATTTAAGCAATTAGTTAATTTTTCTCCATGTAACTTACATTTTTCCCGGCCTTTCATTTGTAAGCTGTAAATTCGCACATGAAACTTTACATAAAAAAGTACAACAGAAAGTTTTTCAATAATGAAGTCTTTAACAATAAATATGATCAAATCATTTTCTAATTATTGAGTAGTTGGAGATGTACAGATAAATTATATATTCCATTATGTTCGATTATAACATGTTATAATTTAACATAAAGGAACATATAATGGATAATATTTCATCCCATAGCAATGTTAAACTATAACATTGCTATGCGATAAAATATTAACCCTTTCTTCTGTGTGTATGAGATCAGACACACTTTTATAACGATCACATTGAATTACCTTAATTTTATAAGTAGTAATAATTCACTTATTATAAAATTATATTCATTTCCTGAATCATTGCTTCTATTATTAAACTTTTGACTCATTTTTCGGAATTATTTTAAATATTACTCTCTGTAAAAAATTCCATTTATTTTATTGAAACAGAAACTTAGCGTACAATAAAAATTCGTAAAGACAATCTTAATTACTCGATTAAAAATATAAAAAAATATTTCTCTTGCACTGATCGCTCTACTTAGTTTTAATTTAAAGTTGCGGATGAAATTTAAGCTGAAAGTAGTTTACGAAAGTAAAGAGAATTAATTACAAAGAGTGATATGGGAAAAAAACCATAAAAATATGAAAATGTTGTTAGAAAAAATTCAGTACTCTAAATATAACTCGAGCGTATGTGGTGACTTGAAAAAACAGCTTTATTGTACGGTTTATGGCTTGCATTCATAAAACTTTGTTTTTTGTGTGAATAAGGTAGAAGAAATAGAAAATCTTATTATCTAAGCAAACAATAACATAAACAAGAATCTCTTATTTCAGGACATAAAGTACTCCGTTATAGTTTTTCGCGCGAAAATGAGTTCTTGTTAAAATCCTCGGAAAGCCCATACCCTTGGCGACAAACTTAAAAAACTCGCCAAACCAGAAGGAAATTCCGGAAGTAATTTGGTTTACCATATCTAGTGTATCGAAGTATGGTTATCAAGATTGGCGCAAACCACAATTATTGCCAATCAAAATCATTCACGCCAAGGGTGTGGGCTATGCTAGGATCCAACTCAGTTCTTACGTTCTCTACATACAAAACAAGTTCTGATGAAAATTTTTGTACAAGTTATGGACAAATGATCTGCTGTCTTTAGGTATCTGAAATCTAAATTTCCTGAATTAAGTGATGCAAAATTGAAGGAGGAAATATTTATGATGACATTATGATCTCAAATGTGATCAATAATGTCACCTGATGTTCATTTTGTGGGACTTCTGCATCCTCCTGAAAACACAGCATGGAAGTCATTTAAAAATTTCCTTCGGATCTCGTGGAAATAATAAAGAACAAAAATTTAAGGATATAATGAGTCATCTTCTGGCTTCATGCAAAGAGGAATGGCAGTAAGGTGCCCTAAAAATTTCAGTTAGATTTTTCCCTACGCCAGTTAGATTTTTCCCTAAAAATCCTGCGGTTGTCTCTGAAGAGAATAAAAAGCATTTTAATTAGCAGATTGATGCCACTTAGTGAAAAAAAAGTTTTTTATTTTTTATTTTATTTTTTTTTTTAATTTTTTTTTTTTTTTTTTTTTTTTTTTTGTAGATCAGTATGATTGGGGATTACGTAGAAAAAGGCTGCCTGTGATAGAGTTGAATTGTTAGATAAATTAAATTGACATTTAAGAATAAAAAATTTCAATTAAATAAATATTTTGATAAATTTCCTATGCACCTGATTTCTAATGTTTTAAGTTAGCTAAGTAATTTTTACTTAATATGATATTGAAATTTCTAAAATTCAAAACAGAAAACAGCATTTTTAGGTACATTTTTTATAAATTAAGGATTAATTTATAAGTTTATATAATTGTTTTCCCAGATTCTTCAAGTTTTTCAATCTGTGTCCTTGTTTTTTCGAATGTATAGCCTCTAGGATTTTCAACTAGAGGCTATATATTGGAAAAAACAAGAATAAGAAGATATCTTTACATAGTGGGACACACATGGTTTTCATTCTGTTAATATGTTTGGTCGTTTAATTTATTTTAGAAATAAATCGTAGCAGTTTAGGCATAAATTGAAATACTTTATAATTAATTGAACTAGAATTAAATTATTTTAGAAAAATAGGAGAATAGAAAGTAAAAGAAAAATGATTACTGTGAAAATTTAAAATATCACTTAACGGTAACACTTAATCATAGCTTTCATTGCATAAAATCAAGCAAACTTTTGAACTATGAAAATGTTATTAAAATTCTCTTTAATTTTCACATTTTGATTACCAATTTACAATATTCGTTTTATAAAAGAATTTAAGCATCATTATTTATATTAGAAAAAATGTTTTTAATTAAAATTCAAAAAAATGAGTTACAAGCTAATTTTTTAAAAATAATAGTTAAATGATAAAAGCTTTATATATTTCAAAAAACTTACACCTATTTATTTTAAAGTTATATTAGTGCTTCAAAGAGTTGCTTGATAAAAATTTATATGTAAAATGAAATAAAAGTAAATAGAAATATATATATATATATATATATATATATATATATATATATATATATATATATATATATATATATATATATATATATACATAAATTCAGATATATTTTTAGAATATTTTAAAATTAAACTAGCCTTACAATTATTTATATTTGAACTGCGTATTTTTTTAAATTCTTCTTGATATAATTATTTAGTAATTTCCAGAGGAAATGTTTCCCACCTGTCGTTTAAAATGCATTAAATATCTACAATTCATATTTATTATTCTCTATGTTTTTTTTGCGCAAACTAAAGTATCGAAACGGAATATAGTTAAGAAATGAGATATTTATCTTATTTTAAAAGCAGCTCAACATATTTCAATGAATTTGAGGGCAAATACTAATGTTTGATAGTTAAATTAATCCCTTTTAAAAGATCTTAACCATTTATTTGCCTTAAAATTTGCACAAAAGTTTAGAAATGCTGGAATTTTTTTGCTAATATATTAAATATAGTGAAACTTTTTTAACACAGATAAACTCATTTAGCATTTTAAAATCTATTAGAAAATTATAGATTTTCTATAATTTTAATAAAGTTATTTTTTTATTTTAATATATTTATATCAAAATTACTATATTTATAATTTTAATAAATTTATTTATTAAAATTTAATATAATTTTAATAAATTTTATTAAAATTTTCTTTAATTTTAAAATGAATCAATGAATTATATTATTCATATATTCATTGTTGTGTGCCAGCTAGGCTGGCAACATGGGCTGCGCTGCTCCACTTTTCCAACTGAACCATATTTTGGTGTGGAGTCCGACTTCCTCAGTACACACATGCCATAGGTACCCGTTTATAGGGTAGGCAACCATTCACACCTCATTCATACAAGGAAAGAACAAAGACAGGATAGAGAGAGAAAGTACATTCATGCCCTAACCGGGATTCGAACCCAGGACCTCCCTATCCGCAGTCAGGCACGCTGAATACTAGACAGAAAATTCTAATTAAAATAATCAATTACAATAAAGACAAATAAATATTTCTTATATTATGTAAACTAATTTTATCTCTATTCAGAATTTTTACAAAAAATCATGAATAGTTTTGCATTATTATTTATGATAAAATTACTTTACTTTTAATTAAAATCAGTGCTTAATCTATAATTTTAATTTTTATATTCAAAAAGAAGGCCGGATTCCTAACCTAATGGTTAGCACTCTTATCTTTAACTCCACAGTTTTTGGGTTCATCCACATTTCGGCTTCAATGTTTGTGTTAATTCAAAGTCCACTTAACACGTAGAGGTTCCAGTCTAATTTGCCTTCGAGTTCAAAAAGATGACCATTGAGCGACAAACTAACAATTAATAAGAAATATCACTACAAAATTTATTTTGTAGATAACATGTTGACCAAGTATCAAAGTATTAAATTTATAGACTTTTGTCAAGTGTGGTTCCTGCCAAAATCAGTATCCAAAGTAGCTGCTTTTGTTGGAGATCATCGCTGCCACACACCTCGGCATTGATTCAAAGAGACTTTGGATGTGTTCTTGGGGTAGAGCAGACCAAGCAGCTTCCACGCGTTGCTAAAGTTAATCTAGTGTGGCAGCTGAGGATATAATCTGGGTCAATCATTGAGCAACCATGAACCACATGTTTCCTATCGGCTAAAGATCAATAGAGCAAGCCGGCCAGGGAATCAATTCAATATGCTGATTGGCAAAGAACTCTTGGACAATGCGTGCCACGTGTAGACACCCATTAACCAGTTCAAATATGGCTGTGGATAAGCTCTGAAGGTAAGGAAGGACAACAGGCTCCAACACCTCGGAGATGTAGTGCTGGCTGTTGCCGAACTAGAAATCGTGCGAGAGTGGTATCCAATACCACCTGATGCATTAATTCCCGGGACATAACCAGTGTGGTGGTGACACAGCTGTTCAGTATCCTCTCTCCCTGGTGTCGTTAGACTTGAATGCTACAATCATGGTTTTGCAGACAAAAGTGTGACTCATCAGTAATGACAATTTCATTCCATTCTGCCGACCACATCCCACTTTCATTGCACCGTTGGTGGCGAAGATGTCAGTGGTTCTGCGTCAAAGGTAGACGAAGCAATGAACGTCATGGAGACAGACTACTCTGCTGTAACCGGCATCAAATGGTACGCCCAGACACTGAATGATGCTTTACAGATTTTATGTGCTGTGCTATGGTACGTGATTTGGCTGAGCTATCCGTCACTGCCATGCGCACAATTTGCCTGTCATCACGTGAAGTGTTGTACTCACGTGAATGTGATCAAACACGTCAGTCCGTCGTACCTTTCTGCATCCAACGATCACACATCCGCATTACAGCTGTTTGGTTTCGTTTAAGGTGACTACCGATTTCCCTGATGGATAATCCACACAATCTCGATATGTCACTCTCCTTCCACTGTCAAACTCGGATATTTGATCAAAAAATGATTGTTGTTTTCTTCAAGGCATAATTGATCGTTTTTAAAAAAAACACAAGAAAAACACAATTGTTGAACTTGAAATCGTCGAAATTTCCAGGCCTTGAACGGCACTTTGATGTGGCTCCACAGGCACGAGTGCGGGTGATGTGCGTCTGCACTGAAATTCCAATCATCTGCATGACTCACCTCCAATAATGCATGTTGTAAATTTCATCTTATTTGCATGCTTCCTTCAGGGTGTTACATTTACGGTGGCCAGCACTGCACATACAGATTAATTAAAATGATTAGATAGGTGTAGATCAGGGCCAGCTTTTTCCAGTTTTACAACTTCATCAAAAGGTTTAAATTCTCTTGCTAACATCCAATGCAATCTCGACTGAATTCTTTATTTCATGTTTTGCAAGAATTGTACAAAGTGCTTCTAAACTATATATTGGCAATATAAAAAATTGACGAAGTTACCAAAATAAGCAGATTCCATGTAGTAGTAATGTAAATTCGGACATTCAGTGTTGTACTGTTATCACGTAGAGTGTTACTAACAACAAGTAAACCAAAACAAAAGTAAAACAATTCATTTCTCAAATAATTTTTAATAACTTATTGAAAGATCTTTGTGATATCTTCAAATACCCGTATAACTTTGGAATACAAAATTATCTCAAGACCCAGGAATGTTTGGCAATATAATGGTGTGTGTGTGTGTGTGCGTGCGTGCGTGCGTGTGTGTGTGTGTGTGTGTGTGCGTGCGTGCGTGCGTGTGTGTGTGTGTGTGTGTGTGTGTGTGTGTGTGTGTGTGTGTGTGTGTGTGTGTGTGTGTGTGTGTGTGTGTGTGTGTGTGTGTGTGTGTGTGTGTGTGTGTGTGTGTGTGTGTGTGTGTGTGTGTGTGTGTGTGTGTGTAAGAGAGAGAGAGAGATAAAAAAAACTTGAATATTGGTTGAATTATTTTGAAAACCGAACATATAATTCAAGTTTTAACTTCTTTTTAAATTTGATTATTATATTTTAATTTATTTACTAAAACATTTATGCCTATAAATATGCAAATAAATTTTCCATATTATTCTCCGAGTTCTCAATTATAGACAACAATGGGTGCTAACGTTTACTTAGTGTGTTAATGAACACACTAAGTAAACGTTATATAATATATAACATAATATAATTTATTTTTAATCTAATACTACCATACCAGGTTGAACTGCCTGTGAAATGAAATTCTTTCATACATCCAAACTATAATGAATTGTTTGATAAAGGAACTCTTTACGAGAGTTGCTATGGATTTCACAAAATTATTAGTATCTGCCTTACTCTTTGGTAAAGACATTGATTTTATGAAAATCAATTTTCATTGAAGTAAGGTGCAATGCATGTATAAACCATGTTTCCGAGACTGCTTTTGAGCATCTTGTTTTTATAGCCTAAATTGCTGTCGTAATTGACTACTTAAATGGGAACTTAATTATAGAGGTTTTCTGTTCGTTTTATACAAATGCTCAACTGAATATATCATGACACCGTGATATTTTTACTCTAGAAACTTGAATTTTATTGTAACATATTTATAATTAGAAATTTCCTATTTCTTATCAAAGCACTATCTAAAATTTCACAATAAATATTAAAAAAGTATCAGTGATAAGATCAGTAAGAAATTCAGTATAATCAGTGATGCTAAAGTTATTTTCTTATATAAGGAAAATGAAAAATTTATTAAAAACCATTAAACTTTAAATTATAAAAGCTCTAAAATAAGCAATTTTCTCAATTTTTTTCTGTATCAGCAATGATTTAGTGAACATAAAAATAAAATGATATTTTAATATTAATAATTTTGAATCACTTTCATGGAATAGAACAAAAAATAATAGATGTAATTTCAAATTCGAGTGATAATCAGTGATGCTAAAAAGGTTTAAAAAATTTTAAGTATATCAAATGGTTTGGCTTCTATCCATTAGCATAGATAAGCATTTTTTCTACACTAACTGTATAAAAAGTTCCAGTGAAGAAATAAATATAATTTAAATTAACAACGTCAACAAGTAAATAATCATGTTTTGCTGAAAAAGAGTGCTTTTCGCATTTGTATCCTATTTTCCAAACATTTGTCAATTTTGTTTTATGAATTACTTTACTTCAGATAATCATGAGATTTTCATCAATACTTGCACCATATTATGATGCAAAACAGATAAGAATGTGATATCCTTATCTATGTGTATGAGGAATAAGAAATATAAAATAATCTTTCGTTTGGCAGAATTTTATCGGGAAGATGCAAATTTTGGCAAGACATTGGAATTATATTATTTAAGAGAAAGGATTAATACAAAACAAAAATGAAAAAGTGAAGTATTTAAATTTATATATTACTAACAATGATTTGTGAAGTGAAAAGCTTTCATGTGGATCGAATTTTGCCAAACTGAAGTTGGTGGGAGCAACAAAAGCCAATCTTAAAGAACATATTAGCCTCAACATACAATGTGTGTTTTATTATTTTATTTTAACAATTGACATTATACGTAATTGGCTTATATAATTAATTTCGTATTCAACGAGCAATGTATGTTTATTTATCCTTGCATGTTTAATGTATTTAAACCTGCAAGGATAAATAAACATGTTGTATTGCTAAAAAGTTAAAATAATCATAAATTTGTTGATAATATTGCCAAAATTAAAAATATAGGATTTCCTTACTATGCATGGGTTAATAATTTAAACGATGTCTATGTAGAATTTTCTTTTTTAATGAGTAAAAGCCAAGATAAGTATTTTAAACTAATAAATAAAATATTGTCGAGTTATCCCTTTAAAAATATCAGTTACAAACTATGCTCACATGCAAGAATCATAAAGTTATAAAATAATAAGCAAATAAGCTATTTGTAAAATAAGTAAAAATTTTTGTTTTAAAGTAATTATCTAAGTAAAATTTAGTTTATCAAAACCAAAATAAGCATATTATGTTATTTATTTGTAGCAACAAATTACTTCGTTAATCCTTATAATTTTTCTGTTAATGTTCCCATTAACACAAAATTCCCGTTGAAGTTTGAATTTTATCGCAATTAGACTTCCTTTACAAGCCCCAAAGTGAAGCAATTAGTTTGCTTCTTCATGCTCTTAAATCGTTAAATACTTGTAATGCTTAGTTTAATCTTATTTTGAAACAATTAACTTAATTTGCAAAAATATTTTTTTCTTAACTAAAGATTAAATTTACAAACATTCAATGTCAGTAGTTAGTTTAGTAAAAATATAATCATACAATGATTTTACTTGTAGTAAATTCACATTACTTTTAATCCTAATAATGAAAAACTAATCCATTCGAAAGAATTTGTTCCACTGTAGAGTTTATTGTGTTTAAAGTTTTACATTATATTATTTTACATTAAAAATATAAAACTTATTTAATCCAAATTTTTTTTCTATCTGCATGTGAATTTTTTCAAATGAAATTAATGCTTATTAAAACAACAGGACTGAAAAATACGACTTAAAAATATATAATCAAGAGATTAGCTAAATCGCGTAAACTTCATATAGTGCTTCCTTCAGTTTTCGAAACTTTTTTACACTAAATACAAAAGCTTGTTTTTTAGAGAGTTTGAAATCAAGAGAAAATATATTTTTTCTTGTTACTTTTAAATATTTCTATGCATTTTAAAATACTAAAATATCTCATTAAACGAGAATATTTTTTTTGTAAAGCAGCATTAAAGATGATTTTTAGTTTTCTAAAATAAAATTCCAAAATTATTCCTAATGTATACATTTTCCTAAATTTTCTTTCCTGAAACCCTATGCAAATTTTAATGAGCCTAATAATAAATTAGCAAAAGTGGTCTAAGTTTTATATTCCCCTTCAAGTGATTTCTCGCCAAACCTATCGTAGTTTGTTTTGATTGTAGTGTTGACAATTTGAGATTTTCTTTTGATTGTAGTGTTGCTAAATTGAGTTTTTGCTACTTTTCAGATTTTTTTTTGTGGCCAGATTTAGTTTTTCTTGTGTTTTACATCATTTTTGCATCATATATATGGTTCTTTTCAGTGGCAACAGTATTGGAAGTTATCGTTTTACTTTCGATTCGAGCTTTTTGTTCTATGTTTGCTGTTGTGTTTCGTTGTCGCCAGCGTCCAAACATCGTAAACTGTTTTTTCTTTTTTTTTCTGTTTATTTATTACTTATATCTTTTTATATTGTTTATTTATTATATAATTTTCTTATGTATTTCTTTTATTATTATATTTTTCTTTTATATCTTCAACATCGTAAACTGTTATTTTTCCAAATTCTTTTTGTTTATTTATCTTAGCTGTTTCTTATATATTTTTCCATAATATCACTGAATATATTCGACATGTGAGCTTGACGTCATATCAAGTAAGTCCATTATTGTTACTTACTTAGCTCTTTTACCTGTGGTTTTGAAGAGAAGGTGAACCCAACAAAAAAGTTTTTATTCATTTTCAAGTAATACGTTTCTTAGATTTTTTATACTATTATGTGATTTATAATTTTATAAAATACGTATTTTTTTTTAATTTTAAGAAAATTTCCGCGTTAAAAAACATGTGCTTAAATTGGCGACGAAAAAAAGTCGCAATGGTCGCCAATGAGGAGGATATTCAACTAATTCCGCAAAAGCGTTACATGAACAAAAATTTATTAAAAATATTTTTAATATTTTATATTATCTATATATTTATTAACTCACAACATAATTCACCATATTAAACATAAATAGGAGTAATAGCTGTAAAACTGTCAGTAATAAAAAACTAATTTAAAATGACTTTACTTTGAAATTTAAAACTACTTTCATATCTTTTAAAAATGAACGTCATATTCATTCCAATGTGATAACAAAATATTAACTCCTTTTTTCATAAAGCATCTCTAATGCATAAATATTAAAAAATAATGGGAAAATCAAGTTGAAAAACCACCAAATGTATAATATAAGTAAAGCTTAAAACTTTGTTGTCGATATTGAATTTCATACATACTTTTCCACACAAAAATGTAAAGAAAATTCCTCGTATTTGTCAACAATGAAACACAATCACACTGGAAATTCTATCTTATTCAAACTTATTTTGAAAAAATGTTTTTTATTATTAATCTCAAGTTATAATGTTTCACCAGCATTGGAAAAAGCCATAAAACTATGTGTGATACATATGTAATTTAATTGAAAAATTGAGACACACAATTTTTGCAAAACAATATATCGCTTATATTTTTCCTAAGCAGATATTAAAGCTCAATTAAGAGAATTCAAATACAAAATTAGTTTTTTACAATACGCGTAACATAATCTAAAATTAAAAATATTTCACGTAAAAATTTTATTTTGTTCTTCCATGTTTGTTCTCAATCGATTTTTTCCATTTATTTTCTTATTTATTACTGACATAAATTTTATTTCATATTTCGTATTTTATTTCTAATACTATTCATTTTAAAATTATTCCATCTAAATTTAAAAAACAAAATTAATTTATATTTTTTCGATTTATAGAACAATTGAAGCAAATTTGATTTTAATATAGCATCTTTTAAACGGGAATTCCCATATAAATTTATCGTATTTAGAAACATAACACTTAGGCAAAACCATCTCAAAAATTTTAATGTATAAAATGTATGCAATGTGTGCTGAAATTTTTTTCTAAAGTAATTTTGAAATAGGAATAACTAAAAAACATTATATTAAAAATCAAAGGAATGAATTAAAATTAGAAATTTCTTCATTATGTTATATTATCAAATGACTTCAATACATTTTGTCATTATCTTCAATACACTATTTACCAATACAAAATTAAAAATAAACTATAAGATTAAAATTTGAAAATTAAAATTAGGAAAAGAAACGATTATTATTCACCATACATTGTATACATGGTAGAACTTAAGCGATTGAAGCTTATAGTAATGAGCTTCAAGGTTGATTCATTATCAGTCCTAGCAGCATGATGAACTGTACCCTCCTCAAACAAATATTAAGGATACAAATTAGCTTATTTCCAAATTTCGATTGATAGAGGGAGGAATCCCTTAATTCGATGCACCAACTCGTTAAAAAGATCAGCTATTCGTCGCATGCAAACTAGCGTTATCACCCTGTCATCCAAAATGGGGCAACAAGTCTTGACATTTTGTAAGCCATGTATTGTAATAAACTTTAGTTCTGTGGTACGATTAATTAAGTTTGATTCCTCTTACCATATCACTATTCGCTGTGTTCTTCACACAACATCAGCTTAGTCTTTCTGTTGGATTTAGTAATCAAAAACCTGTAAATGGATGCATAAATGTAGTAACGAAGCAAATGGCTTTTTTAATTTTAGTATTCAATTAACACTGCTATTCCCCCCAAAACAGTTATTCCGAAAACCTTATTAAATTCCTAGCAAATAGTGCAAAGTTGACATCTGAATGGTATTCTGCTTTCTTGAATTTTATTCCCATCTCAGGATGGTAATTCGGAGACCAATTAAATTGTAGATCTCGGTCTTACTAAACCTTGTTTTCAAATGTAGAGCGAAAAATAAACCAAACTTAACCTTTTGAATGTTAGCCATCAACTAAGCTTTGATTCTTCCAGATTATTCCAAAAAAACAACTCTTTCTGTCTTGAACACAGGATTTCTTGACTTTGTAGAGTCAGGCATTTTCCGATAATCATAAATGCCTACCACTCACGAATATTGTAGGCTACTTTCAATTTAGAACTTCTGATCACTGGACATGTCACATATGAATTGGTCGTTTTTCTGACAACCAACCGCTTTTATCAAAACCTCTAAACTGGGTGCTATCGTGTTTGCGACTGACTAGGCCATTGTTTCCTTTATTTTATGCAGTGGCAGTATTCCCAGACTTGTACCATGACCTCAGATTATATCATATGCATAAAGTCTAAATATTTGTTAGTAAAAATAAACTATCTTTAAAAATAGATTTTTAACTTGATTAAGGAAATTCACTGCGCTACAACAAAATTCCTTTGAATAATTTATTTAAAAATTCTTTATAAAATTATATTATTTTTCCTTTCATTTCTTAAAGAAATTTGAAACCGTGAAGTAATTGAAAAACAATCTATTAAAAATTAAATAAATAAGTATGTAAAACTTAATTAATTCATAAACTCTTAGTTTAACTTTTCATATTTTTATGTGAAAATATATTTTATTATTTTTATATTGTTGTGATAATTTGATGAAGAAAGGCGTCACATTTTCACGTTTGACAGATAACAAACTTGATAATGACTGCAAAAAAAATCATCGTCCTAAGATGCTCTACACTAGCGAATATTCTAAGGTCTGTACTCAAATGGAAAGTAAACTCCATTTCAAGAGTTAGCCTCAGCATTTGTCTGTATTTAGTGTCTTCTCTTATTGTTTGTTTGTTTGTTTATTTGTCGCTCAACGGTCATTTTTTGCACACGAGGGCTAATTAGACCGGGACTTACGGCTTAAAGTGGATTCCGAACCACTACAAACATCCATATCCAAGGTGAGATTCGAACCCACGAACTGTTGAACCGAAGGCAAGAGCGCTAACCATTCGGCTGCCAGCTCGGCCCTTCTCTTATCTGAGTGAACACAAAATAAATTAGGCATATTCCTGTATTTCAGTGGTTCTCGAATATTTCATGCATATTCGTATATTTAATTGGTTCCTGTGGGGCATGCCCCCTAGGGGGGTGCCAGCACACTAATGGGGGGCGTGAGGATATCCAAGAGAAAGTGTTATTTTAAAAAATGATTAAGTGACTGAAAAGAAAGAACACACACATAAAAAACAAAATACATTTCGACATATTTAATAATTAACTTATTAAATTAAGAACAAATTTAATAATTATTCGTGACTTCTTTGGGCCTGTCTTTCAGAGCAAAGTTTTTCGAAGGAGGGTTTAATATTAGAAATAGACACTCTCAGTTCTTTTTCTGTATTTAGCTGAGATCTATATTTTGTCTTCAAAGAAGCCATCTCAAAAAATCCAGTTTCACAAAGATAAGATGTTGAAAATGGTAGTAGAATGCAAAATGCCCTTGTTTTTAGTGAAGAAAACTCATCATCCACTCCTGCCCAAACTTCAAAGAGTGATCTATTACTGAATTGTCTTTTGGTTTTGCCGCTTGCCATGAAGTCTATGAAGGTTTCTTCCTCTTCAATTGAGAGTCCTTCGGGAGTATCTTGAAATGGATCCCTCACCCACTTGTAACTTGATATCAGTTTGTCGTCAGCAAGAAAGTACTTTTTAAAATTCTTTGCTAGCATTGCTAAATGATTTTCAATGGTTACAAAAACAAAAAACCAAAACCGTGAGAATGCCCGACATGGCAGGACGCAAAAGCAATAAAAATGCATAGGATTCTTGTTTATCCAATGCTGAGGATCAGTGCTGCAAAATGTCAATAAGCTTCCGTATTCTTGGTAATTTGTAAAGTTTAAAATTAAGGTTGTAGTGCAGGTTTAGCACCAAAATACATTATTATTGTATACATTTTATTGTATGTGGTGGGGAGGGGGCGCGATGAAAATTATGGTTGAAAATTGGGCCGTGAATACTAAAAGGTTGCGAAACACTGGTATAATTTAATAGTAATTAATGTATACTTATTTTTGTTTTTATTTAAATATTTTTTCACAATTAAAACATTTACGGTATCTTTAATTATGTGTTTTTGTTGAAAAGTGATGAGAGAGAGAAATTCCAAATAATGTTATTTTAATGAAAAGAAGATATGAATTCAACATTCAGCTTGACCAATAAATATATTTTTTTAAAAACTAACAATAGGCAAGATCTTCTGTACTGATTTGGTGTGAAAATATGATGAAGCAGATGCTATACAAGTCGTTTACCTTAATCAACTCTTATTTCCTGTAAATTTTCAAAATTATTTAATGAAAAGTTGCTGGTAATTATAAACATAATTCAGCGTTTTTGGATAGAACAGTAATCAAATCATATAAAATTTTGAAGCTGGATTAAAGTGGAAAAAACTCATGTGGATTCAAAATAGCTGTTATTTCCTCACATCGTCATTATGCGTTGGAGTTAAAAGGATATTTATCTTTATGATGTTTCACTCATGTATTTCTAATTTTTTTTCTAATTTAGAATTAAAAATATAGAAATGCATGCTATTCTAAGCATATATTTCTAAATTTATATCCTAAGTTTTCTTGTGCTTTTGATCACAAACAAAGTCTTTAGAACAATTCTTATAATTTTGTATGGAACAATTATCGTTGAAGAAAAAATAGAATTGAGTTCAGTTACAACATTAAAAAAATATTCTAGAGCACTTAACTGTCATTACAATTTAAAATTAATTTACAAAGTAAACATTTAATAATGTAAAATATAAAGTAAACAAAAGATAATATTATCAATTCGAATTCAAGCATCATATAATGGTTTTTTAGCTTAACTCTATTCAAATTAAAGGAATATATAGCTTTGATTATATTGAAAAAAATTTCTAAATATATAAAATTTTTTGCAAAAATAATTTTAAAAATGCTAATTTATTAATTTATTTCAATCAATTAAATAATTACAGAAGAAATTAAAGATATCTAGTTTATTGCATGGAATTTAATAAAGGTTAAAAAAATTTCCCCTTTGAAAATTTGTCATTAAAAATAGAAATTATAATTCATTAATTGATAAAACTGTTAAAGATGTTATATTATTTATGTGGATAAGTATTGCCTATCATTATCTACAAGAAGAAAAAGTTATTCCCACACAAATAAAAGAACAAACCATATTATGCTATAACATTAATAACATGCTGATAAAAGAATCTGGTGATATAACTTAAACTTACTCATGAATGTATTCTTTAGATTGAGGGAAAACTGTAACTAAAATCACTAATTAAGAGCACTGAGAAGTGATAGATATCTAAGCAAATCTCAATTGTTCTTGTTTATTCTTGTAAGACATTTGTGGTATGTTCACACTGTCAAGCGATGTGATTTTTCCTTCATAAATATTCGTATTTACTCAATTTGGGATACCATTTCCCATACAATGAACTATTTATAAAAGTATTTGTTTGTGAATTGTTTCCTTTAAGAGTGCTCTGTATACTTATATTACTCCATAGCTCAACAAGAAGACAAAATATCGGCCATTTACTCCTTTATGGAGCCAATTCTTCTTTCTCCAACTATGTTCTTACTTAAATTGATTATGCTCCCCAATGCAGTTACAAACCTATATTTCTTAAGAATGCCCATTTTATTGCTAGCAACAGTCCTTCCTATAAAATACATAACTTGGTAGATCACTGATAAAGGTTTAAAAAACGAACATTTTTAATATCCCATACATACTTTAATTTCAGTGTGAAAATTACATCAATATTAGAGTATAAATCTACAATTATTCCTGGTTTATATTTAAAGTATGTGAGGGAAAGATTGTAATTAAATTGCAACTTGCACTGTGTTAAATTTCTTACTTTCTAAATAATATATAATATATCACTCATTTGTAACTAAACTATAGTTAAACGATTTAAAATCTTATACAATTTTAAACTATTCTTTACGCTTGTTTTATCAAAATCTCAAATTTGAATATGATGTTATACACGAGTAACTTCTTCATTCATAGTAATGTTGAATAAATACAATTCTTTAATTCCTTGTAAATGTTTTCAAGTGTAAAAAGTCAGTCTGATGCATGCAATTGATATTCGTCGTCTTCTGTTCCGAAATTTTATATCTGCATTTAATGATTGATGGTAAAATAGAATGTAGAAAATTAAGTAACTTTAAGAGTAGTTTTCCAAAGTAGTTTCTCAGAAATTTACATCTCAGAAGTGGGGAAAGTTTGAATAATACGTAAAATAATGAAACTGTTTGACTTTAATGAAATCATCTTTTAACACAAATTAAAAATTATTTTAGCATATTCAAATGCCTAGACATATTTTACATCCTTTGTATTTATATTGCTTGAAAACTCCTATTTGAGCTTCATACAAGTAACCCAGGGAATTCATTTCTGATTGCAAACTATCAGAAGTAATCCAACATAAGTCATCGTTTCGTCTTTCTCTTGAGGTTTAAACTGGAAAAGGTAAGAGTTAAGCACATCTCATCATCCCATGTCAATTTTACTAACTTAAATTTTGATGAAATTTAGTTCAATAAATTATGTTTCATATGATTAAAGTAAATTGAATCCCATATGTATTGGAAAAGTATAACAAAGTGACCATTATAATGTTAATCTCTAAAGATGTCAGATAATATAATCATTTGTGTTTATAAAAGCTTTCAAGATCTCTTCTAAATTCGTTAATAGCCAACTAAACTTTTAAAACTTTGCTTTGCAATAATGAGACCAGTATTGGCCTCCTTAATTAGTTACCAGTTAAAAAAAAATTTTTACCATAACAAAGCTAGAAACCTTCTTTAGCTAGAAAGTTGGAGGAAAAAATTCATCTGCAAGAATAAAGAGGATTAAAAAGCAGTATTAGGCAATGTTTTCATTATAAAAATTAGAAGTAGAATAATTAAATGCACATAAAGTAATAGACAAAAAGTAGTCATAATAAAGAAATAGACAAAACAAAATATCATCGCTTCAATCTTGCATAGCAGATGTTTAAGCAAGTTTCGTGTGACACACATTTTAAACTCATTTCACAGATTTATTTTTCAAATATTTATTCTAATAAAGTTATTTTAAGTTCATTTTTAAATTCGTTATATATTTAATCATCAATTTGTGTTGACTTCAGTTTTCACTGACTTTAATGATTATTTTTCATTTTTGAATCCGTGTTCCTCGCACGTTTTCTGCTGTTTGTTTTATGTGTTTCAGATTTTCTTGACATATTTTTTGGGAAAAAAATTTTTCTACTTTATTTGTGACTGGATTTTTGTTAAAACAATTCATCACATTCTGATACATAAAATTGAAAATGGGAAAAAAATTTTAAATTAATGAAAATATTTTAATTTCTCATGCAATTACAAATATTCTACGTAAGAATTTTTTCCTGAAAACAATTTTTCACTTATAAAAGTATGCATGTAGTTATGAAAATATAAACTTTTACAAATTTTCAAGTCTCTAATTAATAATAATTCTATGTCATAAATGAAATCTTTTTAATAAATAATTGAACATAATTTGATCTTTATTGAAATTAATTGTACAGAAAAATTGAATCACAAAAACACAAAAATAGGTAATGCTTTATCAAGGTATCTCAACAAGTATTTCCTCAATATTATTGTGTCATACGGCATTAGCGCAAGGAGAAGCCACGGTTAGGGAATAATCCAGTGATTACCAAGATCTAAGTTGAGTTTTGATAAGTATTGATCAATATTCTATTAGCTCTAATCCTTATTATGTATATCAAATTGACAATGAGTATTATCTTTATTTGATTCATTTGTTTAGCCTCGAATACTTTAGATATTTGAATCTGAAATAATAATTCATATTGCAAATATATAATTATAAGTCAATAGATAAATTATCAAAAAATATTTTTTAAAAATTTATTTATTGACTATTTATTGAAAAATTATTTATAGCTACAGTATTAAAATTGGTTAAACGGATAAATTATTAATTAAACAACATCATATAATAGTTAATGTTTCTCAAGTTGTGTGTTTTAATGTTAAAAAATTCATTTAGAAAATTAATTTCCTTAGGATAAATTTAATAAAACAAGTTTAAAATTATTGAATTATTTTTACACAATTATTTAATTTGCGCAGAACAGACTATTTGTATTTACTGTGAATTAGTTAATCGATACCGATTTTTATACAAGCCAAATGATAGTGACCATAATCAGACTTCCTTAAATCTCCGTATTGTCTTCTGGGATTTTTTTAGGTATAGCTATGCCACAAAAAAGAATCATACAAAACTCAAAACGCACAAACTCCCATAAATTATTATTACAAAACAGAAAGAAAACCCATGACTTGTTGAGTTGATTGTGGTGGATTAGCAGTTAGACCATTCATTTTGTACTGAAGAGTCCCATGTTCAATTCTAGAGATAATTGAATAGGAGAAGTGAATTTTGATATTTTCAACTACTTTTAATTTATTTGTCTGAAAAATATCCAGTTTTCTCGATTTTCGCACAATAAATCATTTTTGAAAAGTCATATATATATAAATAAATAAATACATATATATATATATATATATATATATATATATATATATATATATATATATATATATATATATATATATATATATATATATATATATATATATATATATATATATATGTGAATCTTCTAAAATCCTTTCAGTAGATTTGAGAAAATTTTTCCGTTTACTACCCTGGGTCAAAACTAGTTACTCCCAGTTCAAAAATATCTTGGACAAAACCTAGGGCATTCCTTTTCGTAAAGCATAATATTCTTATTCTGAACTCATGATGCTTTGTTTTTGATTAGAACAAGCTTGATTAAGAAACACTATAGAAATTTCATTAACCAAATACAGAGAGTATTAGCACATTTTTAGAACTATTTTGGGGACGTTTAAATAATATTTAAAATTTAGAGACTATTTTTTAAATGTTCGATCTGATAGCCTTTTTTCTGGACTATAAGTCTGCATCATGATTTCCATAATAGAAGGGCTTTTCGTAAAATTTCCCAGGGGTATTGATTTCTATTCCTCTTCCACTACTTTACAGAGTCCATCTATCGTGGTGGGTTTGCGTTTAGAAAGAGCTCTTTTCAACAGATCAAAGGCACAATAGTCCATAGTTGAAACGTCAGGGGACTTCACAGGAATATGTTGAAATGGTATATATGCAATACCTTTATAAGTCTTCAGTTTTTCAAGGAATGCAGTGGTAGTTTTCGAAGTATTACTTATAGCTTTATCTTGATGAAGTTTCACTCTTCGAAAGTCTTTGGGATAAAGAAGTGGAATTTCTTCTGTAAATATTGGGCATAAAGCCTTCTCCTAATAGTATGGTTAGTTGATTTTAACATTTTTTCTGATCTTTTTATTTTTAATTTCCGCTTGTAGTAGAAACCTGCGACAATCATAAACCCCTTACTGAAACTTTCTTTACATTGACGGAACCAGGTTTGTACATTTTTTCTCCTCGTTTCCTCTAGTAAATAGGCCTTTTTTTGTTGCAGTCATTTAGGTAAGCCCATGCTTCATCAAGGGTCACAATGTATTTCTATTTATCTCCTGCTAAATGGTTTTCATACAGGATTCTAAAAAATGCGACCCACATGCCTCGGCAAAAGCTGGTGATCATTATGTTTTTTAGCTTTTTTATATAAGTTGCAAATTTTGATTTATTATTTTATTTATTGTTGCTACAGATGTATCTAAAGACTTTGCAATTGATTTCTGTGTTGGCGGAATTTCTCTTGTTACCAGGGATTTTACTTTAGGAACATTTGAAACAGTACGTACTTTTTACGGATACTCGTTTGGAGTCTTCTTTCCATGTAGAAATAATGATTGACGGTGTTTACCTGTCCGATTAATAATGTTGCTTATTTTGCATATAGAAATTTTAATACCATGCATTTCACAACGTTTTTGAATCCTAGAATAAGAATATTTCTCTTCGGAAAGCGCAAAAAAATCCTTCAATCCACAGCTTGTTTACATGCTACATTTTGAACGAAGAATAAATTTAAAAGTAGCAGACGATATTTCTCATTTCAAATAATAAGCTGTTGCCAAAAATTTTTATTCTAAAAAATTTACTTTTTTAAAATTCTTAATCGAAATCGTTCTAAAAATGTGTTAATACCCTCTGTATAATTTATAGCATTCCTCATAAATTTCAGTGGGAGTAAATTATATGCAATAATTACGAAAAATCATGTTATTTTTAAATGATATTATTGCATAATATATATTAACTAAATTGATGATTTTCTATGTCATTTTTGGGATTACTTACGTATAAGGAACAAAATAACAATGTATCAGATAGAAAAAATAATATATGGTTTTGATTCAAATAAAGGAAAATAAAGACGTAAGCAAGGCATGAAAAATCATAGTTAAAATTTGTACTTTGTATTACAGTAAGTTTTAAGATCAACAATAAATTTTTTTAGTAATTTTTAAAAAATTAATAGTTTAGCTTGAGATAGAAATTCTAATTTGGATTCATTTACAGATTTCATTATTTAAGTTTCACTTTTCTAAAGTAAATTCATTAAAAACTAATAATTTATTCTATTGTTGTTGTTGGTTATCCCCGACTGGCATGTCAGTACCATCACACCAGCCCCATGAATCCAAAAATAGTCAGTCTCTCAAGCACCACCTCCGTTCTCAATTCCATTTGAAGTGTAAAAACAGCTTCTGTTGGTACAGAGTACCTGGAGCACCCAAGGCAGAACCCAAGGGTAGAAATCTTAATTTATTCTGAATACATATAAGTAAGAACTCTATTGTGTCTAATAAAATTAATCTTGTATATTTCTAAGTACTAAGTATTGTAAATTGTCAAAATAAATAAATTTTTCCATTGTTTTAGAACTTGATCTAAACATAGTCTTCAGTAAATATATTTTAGAGAGTGCTATAACATAAATTCAGATTACTTGAGAAAGGTGATCTATTATGATGTTATGTAGGCAAAAAAAAATTGGCTTTTTATTCTACGCTATGATGTAAAATTTCATGCAAGTGAAACTCCTAGCAAACATAAATTTAAAAGAATGCGAGCGTTATTCAACTAAAGTAAAAACAAATTGAAATCTAAATAAATAAAATAACTCCTCGTATGAGTTACAAAGAGAATATTTTTAAATATTCTTCAATTCAAAATTTAACTCGAATTATATTAATTTTTCAAATTAAATGAGGAATATTTGAATGGATGGAAGAAGTTCTAACAATAATAAAGTACTGATTTGAAATAAAATTCCAACATTTTTTTAATTTAAAAATACATTTTGTTATGTATTTCATAATTTTATAATTTATTTTAACATGCATACTTATTTATAATTTGTGTAAAATACCTCTTTTGAGATTTTATTTAAATTTGAAAAATTGAGAGCAAATTTATATATTAAAAATAATTATCTATGGTTTTCAACATTTCTTATCTAACGTTTAAAGTAAATAAAAAAGCAAAATTAAGGTTATGCAAAGGACATATTTCTTAACTAAAAAATAGTTTTTGGATGAGAAAAGTATTCAGGAAAAAAATCAACATTTTTTAACATTGATATATATGAGAAATTATATATATATATATCAAAAAAATGTTTTTAGATAACTAAGAAAGGTATGTATGAATCAAAATAACGTATAAGCCCATATTTCTCATTTACATTAATTAAAATGATAACGAATATAACGAAAATAAGAAAGCAAAATATTTTTTATCAAAGACATTTAATTTTTAAACACCTGCATTAATGTTATAATTTTGATAATGAACAGCATAATGGTGGAAGGGTTACAGGTTCCAAAGCAGAAAATTGTTTGAGATTCCGAAAATCTCAAACAACTACTCTCATGATATATACTGTGTACCATGTACTTTTTCTGTGTGCCGGCGGAAAAACTATTAGCAGCTATCAATTTTTGCTAAATATTGGCTAAGTTCTAACTGAGAATCGGTCATTCAGAAGAACTTGGTTCTCTTGCAAAATAATAGGGATTTGCGTTCACGATTTGTTTTTTCAATAATTGGTTTATTCGGTAGGAAAAGAGAGTACTGTAAGCAGAAAAGCAACACCCATCTCGAATAAAGCGAATAATGACCATCATTGAATTGCGATATTTCCTTCACACACCATAATCCTATCACTATGCTGTCTTAAGTGACAGCTGGGAAAAGTAATCCTCAGGACCATGAGGCCATCTTGACTACATAGAATCTTGTATTGAAACATTGAAATGAAGTAAAGTGTCTATCGAATATGGAAATTCTGAAATATCGATCAACTAAAAAGTGAACTACCAAATATTTTGTTAAATACATATTTCCGCATATTTCCAGAAAAGCCCTAATAATCACAGCCCACCTTTCAAATTTTGGCATAGATGATGAATACATGGATGTATAATAAACTTTTTCGAAAAGAATATAGTATTTTCCAATATATATATATATATATATATATATATATATATATATATATATATATATATATATATATATATATATATATATATATATATATATATATATATATATATATATATATATATACATGAAGACGTATGGAGAAATGTAAAATGACATTCGATGCAGATAACAAAAATATTACTTTTTCAAAATTCAAAAAAGAAACATTATAATTATCTAATGAATATTTACACTGAAGAAATATAAAAAGAAAGAATCCTCCGATGCCATAGCTATTATTCTCCACTCAAAAAACCATTCATAGGTGACAATTTTAAACGCAGAAAAAGAACCATGTCGCTCTTTCTTGAAGCAAAAAGAGATTTGGCATGCATTTTAACTAATTACATAGTGGAATAAACGGTTTTATAAAATGTTCACATAGGCTTCAATCATCTTTGAAATTAATTATAAATGCTATAGAGCCAAAGCTTCATTATAAAACAGTTTTAACTTTAAGTTTGCCAGAGAATGACATCAGATGAAGTTTATATTATTCCATGTTTGTTTTTCTGCACAAAACTGTGAGAGACAAAAAAATTACGGAATTTAATTACACTACCTAACATTGAAAATGCAACACCAAGAAGTATTTGCCAGAAATTGATTAAACTATGCAAACAGTGAGAGACAACAAAGAATAGTAGGCGATTATTTATTTCAAAGTGATATGCATAATACAGAGCGAGAACAGTGTCTAGTCAGTAGGTTGTAGGGCCATGGACTACCATGGATGGCGATACATAAAGCAACACGTCTAAACACAGAGTCCATGAGAGTACGGATGGCGTCTTAAGGAATGCATTTCCATTCCCTGTAAGTCATTTTCCAAAGTGCGTCCTCTGAAGGAGACTGTGTCAGGATTTGCAAGTGTCGTCCAATCATATCCTAAGCGTGTTCGATTGGTGAGAAATATGGTGAATTCAGTAACTAGATAAGTAGCTGTACACCTTGCAGAGCATGTTGGCTAATACGAGCAATGTTCGGTAGGGCGTTGTCCTGCTGATAAAGGGCTTTAGAGTCCCCATGAAAAAAGGGAAATGTTTCCTGTTCATGATCCACTTGACGCCGGGTTGTCATAATGCCATTAGTACGAACTGGAGGTGACCTAGAATAGTACGCAATGCTGCCCTAAGCCATGATTCCACGTTGCCGCATGGCGAGGCGATCCACAATTGCTTAACACACAATCTACAATTGCGATCCATTAACATTTCTTAGCTCTGAAGCTCGACTATCTCATTTCAAACAAGGACAAAATAGTGGCTGGAAATGCCAAAATCTTTCCTCGATCTCAAGTTAAAACAGAGATATGATTCCTCAGCTCTACTTAAGGGATATGCACACTGTCTAGGACTGCCAACCAACTTAATCGTTCTGAGGGCTGGAACTGTCATCAGCATAATCGCCATCAATGACATAGCTTTGGCCATCAAACCAACCAATATGTTGGAACAGGACTTGTGTAACACCTCTGTACAGATATGCGATACAGGGAGATAATTTTCTTTCCGATTTCGTGGCCTTGATAGTGCACATTCCAATAATCCCTAATTACTATTCATTCGAATTCAAACGACTGAAATGTCTATTCAATGCGTTTAGCAAGACATTTGAAGAAACATAAAGCTGAATTTTAATCTTTTTAATGTGAAATTAAGAGCATTTGTTTGATTTTCTCATGGCAGTTGCTTATATTAAGTTCAAGATTTGAGTCAACTGACAAGCTATGCTAATACATTTCTTGGGCATCTAAGCGAGCTACGTTGTATACTCAGAGCGTATCAGTTAAGTTCTTTAAAGTGAATATAATTACTTTTCTGCTCAAACATTTCAGCATTTCATTTTTTGTTTTTTGTATAGGTCCTATGAAAGTTATTTTAATAGAAACAGTTATTACTTATGTATATTTTTCAACAAATGACATTTTTAGCACATTTGAAGACAGAAAAAGTGTGTTGTACTCAAATTATATGCCTTAATGACTAAGTTGACTCTTCCTGGAAGGAAACATTATATTGCTTCAAAAAAACTTACATTTTTAAATACTAAAACCTTTCTTTTCATTTATTACATTAATAACATATAATATGAGCTTTCCGCGTAATGATTGAATTTTTAATTTTTTCATCTCCCCTCACAAGAAATTGAAATTCAAGTAATCTCTGAAAGTTAAGAAGGTGTGAAAATGTTTCAAAAGGTTGAATATCTCTAACGCTCCTCAAAGGTCAACTACCATCAAAATCAAAAGTAAATGGTAAACATTGTTATTCTTTCAAAGAATCTCGAAAATTAGGTCCGGGTTAATGTCTAATGCCAGTGGTAATGTCTAAATTAAATAAGTACGCAATACGTCAGAAGTCAACTATAAATTCATTAAATTAGATGCAAGAAAAACTTAAATTACTCCATGATGCAGTCATGTTTAGCTAGTATGTTTTGTATATCCCACTTACAACTTATTTCCACTCGTGTATAGAGTTAATTAATTTAATAAAATAATGGTATATAAATTACAAATTATTCATGCAGGCTTTTCAAAGACTTTATTTTTGTTTAATTTGACTCATGGGGAGAGACAAGCTCTTTAAAACGAGTGATTTATAATTATTCAATAATTTCTTATTTAAATAGAAACGTAGATTAAATTTTTCATAAAACTTAATGAAACTTCTCTGTTATAGATTTTTAAAGTTTAGCTTCTTGCACGCAACACATTTTTAGGATTATGCTTTTATTTCAACGTTCATATAACAACCATTTTTAGATGAAAATAAAGCTGATTTATTTTATGAATGGTAAGTATCAGACCACGGAAAAGAATTCCAAGTTCAAGAATGGACCTCGATTTATAGGGTTCTAAAATAACTAAAATAAATTACATCAAGTACCTAAAAATTCAAATTAATAACTTTATAATAAAATTAGTGGTTTGTTTTTATTATAATCTTATTAATTTTAATTGACAATTAATTTTGAAATAATTAATCACAGATTATACAAAATTTATCTTTTTCAATAAAACCTAATAAAATTTATATATATATATATATATATATATATATATATATATATATATATATATATATATATATATATATATATATATTATATATATATATTATATATATATATATATATAATATATTATATATATATATTATATATATATATATATATATATATATATATATATATATATATATATATATATATATATATTAAATCTATGAATAGTTAAAACTATTAATTTTATTCTTATAAATTAACTAAATTTCAGAATTTAAAAAATTTATTTATTTAACAATTCTCTCTCTCTCTCTCTCTAGCGTCAGTATCATAATCTATATATAATTTCTTATTTAAAACAGATTTTATTTATATATATATATATATATATATATTTATTTAAAATAAAACTTCTAAAATAGAAAATCTTATTTTATATTATACATTTCTACTATTAATTTTTGCTATAATTCAATGTATTGGTATCAGGAACTGTTTATCATAAGGAAGATTACAAACTAAGAGTGACTTAATTCAATTATTCACGCTTAGCTTTATAATTATTTTATTTCGAATAATGTTCCGTGAATTTGTGACAGATCAAATAATCCCCATAGTCATTTTATAAACTAATTAATTTGTTTCAAGTAATTTCAAATCTCCAGAGCATACAATTAACAATAAATATTAATTCATTTTTTAAATTTTTGTTTCTTTTTTTATAATCTGACGTAAGTTCTCGTCATTTTAAACTTCATACCTTGTTGTCTGCTTTGAAACAATGACTTTAGAAAGCAAATTGTTTACTTAATTAGAAGCCAGATGATTGTCAAAATAGATTAAGAATATCAAACCTTACATAACACAAAATTTACTTATTACGTTTAATTTATTAGTATGTTTACATTTTAATTTACCCAAAGGATTTTAATCTGCCCTTTAGTTGTTTCGATTTCAAAATGATTTCGATAGCATATTCTCACAATTTGCTTATTTCTTAAATATATTTATTTATTGTGTTTACATACGTTACTATTTGTTAAATTTTAATTGGAACGGAAAGAAATAGTTTCCTTTGATATTAAATAATTTTTTAAATAAATGTGAAGTTCTATAGAGACATAAATAATGGCAATAATTATGCAATGGCATATTGTGCAGTTTTTAATAAACAAACATTTTTAGAAACAAATGAAAATTTTTATGCATCGGTGTTAAATGTAAAATGATTGCAAAACTTTTTTAAAAAATGATAAATTAATTTATTTAGTGTAAAATGATGTTTCTCTACCGTCAAAGGCTTTAGAATAAAACTTCAAATATTTATGAATGGAAATCCTAAAGAGTTCTTGTATCAGATATTAGAGGAATAAAATATAATGACTTTTTACCACTTGATAAACAGTATTAAATTTGAATAATTTGCACCAAAGATTTAATGTGTTATTTTACATAGTGCTATTTTTCTGCTTGTTTAAGCCACAGGTTCCCAAAGTGGTCCAGGTGGATCCCCAGGGCCCCATAGGAGACCACACGGGGGTCCACGTAGATGTGAAATGAAAACAGGGGTTCACAAGTTGCAAGTAAGTTCCACGAAATATTTCTGGTTTTCATAATAAAGAACAAAAATTTTGGCTTGGATTTACCTATCAACGTACGTAGGTAACATCCATTCATTACGTAGGTACCCAAAAATATTCTAGACTCAGTTCAAACACAGAATTGAATAGAACAATAGATAATAGTACAAGAGTGTACACCACATGTCAAGACTTGCAAAGTGCCGCCCGTGCGCCCGCTCGTCCGGGATGCTAGTTTAGACCCGCTAAGGGATGAAATGCGACTCCAAGAACAAAACGTTACTCATTTGTTTCCGTGATTTTAAACATAAAAGTGTGACTGAGTGAAACGATGTCAGTGTTTGCAGTGCCGGAAAAAGTATCTGCCTATTTGTTACACATATTTTTATTGTATATTGTAATTTACCAATTTTATTATAAAATCATATTTTTATATATTGTAAATCATCAATCAAATTATATTTGTTTTACTACTTGAGTGTAGTAGGTAGTTATGTAGAAAAAATGCTAGACATTATTCTAGACTTCTATAAAAGAACAAAAAGCCAGGGAAGATTAAACTTTAAGTACCTAGGTACTTTTTTGTTAAAGTAGTTTTTGTTAGTACCTAGGTACTTTGTGTTAGCAGTAGGGGGTCTACCGAAAATTCTAAAACTTTGAAAGTTTTCTACAAGAAAACAAAATTTGGGAACCCATGATTTAAACCTTTATTCTCAAAATCATGCATTATTAGGCTTTGTATTTGAATTTGTCAAGCACAAATTCATGATATGAATTCCTTACTGATAGCACTGATATTCTATAATACTCAATTAAAGGTATTTCAATATCAGGTATTGAAATGTAGTTCAATGAATCATTCAAAAATATTCCAACCTAATTCTTAACGCTATTACTGGCATAATTGTGTCTTTGAAAAATATTGAATTTACAGCATCTCAAAAGCTTGATATTCCCTAATTCAGACATTGACTCCAACCGTTTCTTAATGTAAAATTCAATTCTTCTATGGAGAATTTCTTCTTTATAGGAAAACAGGACATTTCAGGTGTATGGAATATGTTCTGCTTAGTCAAAATAACTTATTCTAATTTTCTGATGTACTTTTCAGTAGTCATTTAACAACGACAATTAAGCAATCTTCTTACTGACTAGGAATTATTATTGTATTATGTTAGATATTATTTTGTGCATTTCCAACGAAGTAATTTGAAAGGAAATGAATTTAAACAGTCTTTATTTCATTGTGGGAAGAAAGCACTAGAAAATTGTTAATTATATTTTATTAGAATATTATTATATTGTATACAAGCACAACTATTATATTAAGTAATGAAATATTATATTAAATTTTAGAATATAATTTTTCATTGAGTAACTTCTCATAACAAGTGTAAAAATTTTAATTTTAAAAATGAAGATATGAACTGATACTTAGATATTTGTGAATGTACTTTCAAATACAACTTCTCTTCTTCTAGCATCTAAAAATAAACTCTTTCCAGACATCTAAATCATTAAAAAATATACGCTTTTAAAAAATATTAATTATTTGTAATGAAATTACAAAATTAAGAAACAACATTAAAGAACTATTCGTAATTATTTCTAGCCTCAATGCAGAACATTTATTATATGTAAAAAAATACAGGTTAACTATATTCA
Organism: Latrodectus hesperus; assembly: GCA_037975125.1. Lineage (NCBI taxonomy): Eukaryota > Metazoa > Arthropoda > Arachnida > Araneae > Theridiidae > Latrodectus > Latrodectus hesperus. Next base: position 16,691,097 of record CM075857.1, on the reverse strand, counting down.
AATAATAGATTGAATTTTTTTCTTCAAGAGAAATAGTTTCTATTTAATAAGGTTTGAAAGGAATATTTAAATTTTAGATAATTAACTAAATGAGCTCTTTCTAGCTAACTGCACTTAAAATTAGAATTTACCTATTTACCATGAGTCAATTATTTTAACAAATATTTTCTCAATAGCTGATCTGTTTTAGACTATTTGAATAAAAAATCTTCCAAAAAATAGTTGTCTTCATATCCACGATAATAATTAATAAAAAATGTGTGTTAAATCAGTTTTTATCAGCTTACTGTGTCCTATTAACAGGAATAAATTCTTCGAAATGAAGTGTTATGAGTTCAACATCAATTTTTCTTGAAAATAGAAAATGGATGATAAACATCTATTTTGGATACTAAGTTAATTGGGGTGAATGATTGAAAGGTTCCAGGTTTTCTCCTTTGTGACATTTGAAACGATATACTATTTATAAAAAGGTTTTTCTGTAATGCAAAATCTTCGTGAATGTTCAAATATCTTTCAATAATTTTCTAGTGTTAGTATGTCCTCTATGCATCAAAATATTTTTCGTTTAGTGGATTTTTAGAGCGAGTTTTATCATTTTATTTTATTAAAAAAAACAGGTTTTATACACTGTATGAAATTATTGTTCTGGAAGTATATTATTTTCTTCGTTTCATTTCGGGAAGTAATTATGCTCGAGCAAAGATTGATACTTTAATAATAGGAACTGGTTACAAATTATAGAACAATTGCTATAGATATGGCCTAAAGTATATGATATATAACCATTCAAAATTCGTTAGGGATTATCGAGAATTTGAAATGAACAGTCACGTCGATGATATTATCTAATATACATAGACACAATCAAAGATATAAAAATGAAAATTGATGTAGTTACATTATTAGAGTGTTTGAATCTTTTAAATTATATACCGTATTTATGCGAATGTAATGCGCCATCGAATCTAATGCGCATCCTCATTCAAAAACTTTAAGTAATAAAAAATACTAAAATTTAACGCAAATGTAATGCGCATCAAAATATGAGGAATTTATTGAATCTTATTTTACACAGCAATGGATTTGTATATAAACTATCAATAAATGGTATGATAATTTTATTTAAATTTAGATACCATATTTTTCACAGCAATGGTTTTATGCATATAAAGTAGCAGAGCATAGAATTAACTTATTAGTGGGCTATTGTTATGTGAAACAATCATTGTTAATTACCACTACCGTATATACGGTACCTATCGTAAAATATGAACATGAAATAAATCATAACATTTCTATCTAACTAACAGTTTCTACAATCAGGGATTAATAGTAAACGTCTTTATTCACCAATGTTTTTATTTTTGGAAAACTCGCAGCTCCCTTCGTCAGAAGCAGATACATTTCTTCTTTCCTCATCGTCATCCTCGGCGTTCCAGAGCACGTCATCTTCACTGCCATTCTATGAATTTGAAATGCAGCATGTTTTGAAAGATTTTACAATCATTGGTACTTCGATGCTTTTCCAGGCAGCAGAAAACTAGTGTGCAACAATGTGCTGTGCAGCACGCTTAATTTTTCCAGTCGGGGTCAATTCATGGTTTGGCTCACAAAACCATTTTCCGTACTCCACCTGAACGTACCCCTTAAAAGGTTTATTTATACTAACTCTATGCAATAATGTGTCAACGATAAATGTAACGGTAAATGTATTAGAGAAATACAGTAATCCATTGTTACCACTTAAATTTGGTTGACGTCATCGGTGAACTGCTGACCTTGCACTCGAATCTAATGCGCCATGGAATCTGACACGCACCCCAATTTTGAATACTACATTTGGTCAAAAATCGATGCGCATTAGATTCTCGCAAATACAGTATATAATTCTTATGTAATTGCGTGTCTTGTCTATTTAAATTAGCAATCTTAAAACAAGATTACTCATTGCTTTCATAATAAAAAAATTTACCTCCTTAATTTTTGAACTATATGATAATTTATTTATTTTTTTGTAAGAAATGAAATAAAACAAACTGCAGATTTCCTCCAATAAGAGATCAAAAAGTGAGATATAATGTATTCATATTTCGCAAAACGTTATACGCATTCATTATATTTATATCGTAATTTCTTCATAATAATGAATACTGTATTTCAACAGCATCACGTGACAATTCGGCATTTGCTGTTTAGTTAATACCAAAATATTAGCTCGAAATCCTCGGGCTGGGAAAAGTTGACTCAGCCTTTTCTCCCTTGAGTAGGTTGATAAAACTGAATTCTTAGCATTCTTGGGAAATAAACACTGGGAATTTAAAGTTAGATTGACCATCTAACCAGAACCATCGGTCAAGAAAACAGATAAGGCACTGTAGGCCCTTGGCCTATGGAGGCTTTAGTGCCATTGAATATAGTGTTTTATTTGTTCAAATATATGACATACGTTTTTGTGAATTGAATATCCAAATAAGGGCATACTATTTAAGAACACAAAATGAAGATCGATACTGAGGACTGTTGTTGTTGTTGTCGTGTGTCAGCTAGGCTGGCAATATAGGGTGCACTGCTCCACTTTTCCAACTGAACCTTATTTTGGTGTGGAGTCCGACTTCCTCAGTACCAACATGCCATAGGTACCCGTTTATAGGGCAGGCAACCATTCACAACACATTCATACAAGGAAAGGACAAAGACATGATAGATATAGTACATCCCCAAGCCCGAACCGGAATTCAAACCCAGGACCTCCCTATCCCCAGTCAGACACACTGACCACAAGACAAGTTGGGCGGCGATATTGAGGACTAACACTTACAAGAAATCGCAATATTCAAATTGCTCCTTTGGAAAATCCCCTTCAATTTATTGTCAATAATACTTGTGGTCCAACTTGAAATCCACTATATCGCTGTATTCTTCCATAATTTCTATTTCGTTAGACCGGGCTGCCATCAGAAAGGGAATGTTAAGGAAGCTGGGCTCTCTTTTGATAGACCTTTTACAATGTTGACAGTTGAACTTTAAATAGAAGAATTATTG